>BJBW01005270.1:35505-64710 GCA_004320125.1 Scolopax mira | reverse complement strand
CACCTTGTCCATTCCTGCTGCCTGATAACCTGGTGGCTCCCATTTAATGTCCTAGGTCCCCCAACCTTCAGGCAGCCAAGAGGTGGGCACTGTCCACCTGCACATCTCCAATGGCCACTACTTCAGTGCAAATGAAGAGAAGAAAGTCCTGATCCACAGGACTGGTACAGGCACCTTCATCCAGATGGAGAAACCCATCTATAACCCAGGGCAGACAGGTGAGCACTCTGCATGGAGCACCTCAACAGTTCCCCTGCCTTCATCTGTCTGTGCTTTGATCCCAATTTCCCTTGAGTGCTTTGTGCCTTGCAACCTCTATGAGGGCAGAGAGGGAAGCTATTGCTGCCCTCTGGAATGATGGACCCAGGCACTGTGTTTCAGGGGTGGGAGGGGACTGGAAGGGTCAGTCTCATGTGCTTTAGGAGCAGAGCTGGCCCAGAAGAAGGAGCAGACTTGAACATGGTCTTCTCCGGCAAAGCCAGGTAGGACTGATCTGCTCACACTGCGGATGAGGAAAGACAAGGGTGGATAAGCCCCTAAACTGGGAGGCTGGCTGCTGTGCTGGTGGGGAGGGAAGAGGCAAGGGGACAGGCCAGGGAGCTGTTATTTCGAGGTGCAGGCGAGTGCAAGGGCCCCTCCATTCCCAAACGTGCTGTCTCTATAAAAAGGGCTCCGTTTTCTCCCTTTCAGTGAGATTTCGGATCGTGACACTGACCGTGGATTTGACTCCCGTTAACAGCAAGGTAAAAAGCCCACCTTTCAGTGGAGGTGTGGGAGTCGCCGGGGTGCCTCTGGGGGGCTGAGACAGTCCCAGTGGCTGCAGCTCCCAGGGGGAACGATGCCAGCCCGCTACTCAACTGAATTGGACCAGCAGTGCCCCTTTGTGTCACTCTGGGAGGTCGGCTGGTGGCTGGCAGGAGGGCTGATGGGGTCCAGGGAGTGTGCCTCCTGTGGAAAGCTGCTGGCCTTGCAGTTGCCCGGCTAGCACATACACATGTCTCTGGCAACTTCTTGCTCCCTTGAGGTGGGGAGAAGGAGCTGCTGCAATTATACCTGCGGCCAGCAGCTCTAGCTCTTTCCTATTCCTCTGTCCTGAAACAATTTAAGAAGAGCCACCAGGAATTCATGTCATGACAGATAAATACTGAAGGGCAGAGTTGGATTAAAACCCTCTGGAGTGAAACAAAGGGAGAGATCTTTCCAGCTTCTTTACTGCTGAAAATTTCCTCTTTTTTTTGAGCTATTCATAAAGGCCTAGAATCGTGCAGTCATGCCTGTTTCTGACTTTGCTGTCTGTTTCCTTTGCAGTACTCCGTGGTGGAAGTCCAGGTGGGTGTTTCAGACTCCTCAGGTGTTATAAGGAAAGGTGTATTTCAGTATGGATAATACCTAGGCTGCTGTCTTCCTGAGTCAAGTCGCTTTCCTTAGGGTACACATGCGTGCGCATACTCTGTCTACATGCTTCTTGATAACAAGCATTAACAATCCAAGTGGTTCAGCTTCTACCCATTCCAACATTCATGATCAGCAGCCAGGCATTAGCTAACTCTTACAGTTCATCTTTATGTAAAACTGGAGAGTCTAAAGGTCAGAAACTTTCATATATTCTTTTTTGAAGGTTGTATGGAGTAGAGTAACCTTGGGTGGGTTGGGTTCAGCTCTGTTGGTGCTCCAGCACTCAGGAGACTTCCAGCACCATCTGGGGAAAAACCACTAGGAACTGGTAAAAGCCTCTGAAATCTCTGAAAAGCCTTTGAGTCCAGTGGGCTCTGGGTAGAGAATGCCAGGTGTTGCTGACGGCTGCCTCCACTTTCCTTCCCTCGGACTGCAGGACCCAAACCAAAACAGCATTGCCCAGTGGCTGGATGTGAAGCCAAAACAAGGCATCGCAGAGCTCTCTTTCCAGTTAGCTGATGAACTCTTTCTGGGGACTTACACCATCAGTGTGGCGAACACAAAAGCATCCAGTACCTTTAAAGTGGAGGAACGTGGTAAGATGGAGTATGAAGAACCAGATGGAAAAAAGTCTCTTGTTTCTGTCTGTATAACAATAACAATATATGTATGTTATTGCTACAATAACAATATATGTATAACAATATATTATTGTTCTGTTACTCTGCTCTGGTGAGACCTCACCTGGAGCACTGTGTGCAGGTCTGGAGCCCTCAATAGAAGAAGGACATGGACCTGATGGAACGGGTCCAGAGGAGCACTAAAACGCTCAGGGGGTGGAGCCCCTCTGCTCCGAGGACAGGCTGTGAGGGAGCTGGGGTTGTTCACCCTGGAGAAGAGGAGGCTCCGGGGAGATCTAATAGCGGCCTCCCAGTACCTGAGGGGGCTACTGGAGGCTGTGAAGAGCCTGTTTCCAAAGGCCTGCAGTGACAGGACGAGGGGCAATGGGTTTAAACTGAAGGAAAGCAGATGCAGATTTAGATTGGAGGTTAGGAAGAAGTTCTTTCCAATGAGGGTGGTGGAGCACTGGAACAGGTTGCCCAGGTAGGTGGTTGAGGCCCCTTCCCTGGAGACCTTCAAGGTGAGTCTCAAGGAGGCCCTGGGCAACCTGGTCTAGTTGGAGGTGGCCCTGATGACTGTGGTGGGGTTGGACTAGATAACCTTTGGAGGTCCCTTCTGGCCCAGATGATTCTATGATTCTATATAGCCAAACATGGTAAACTCAGATTTACTGTCTGAGAGCTAGGATTAAAACCAAACGTATGGAGTGGGCAATATCAGAAATAAACACAAGGACTCCAGCCTTACATGAACACATTCTTCCCTTTTGTGATCCCAGGTTCAGGTTGTATGTTGCCTTTAATGGAGTAATTCTGCGGGTTCTTTTTTTTTTCCAGTGTTGCAAAGGTTTGATGTTTTCTTCGAGGGACCAGCTCAGATTTATGCTTCAGATAAGACTTTACCGCTGCGTGTGTGTGGCAGGTAGGGATAATGTTCAGGGGAAAGGAAAGACCTCGTCAAAACTCTGTCTCTTCTTTCATGTGTCTCCTATCTCCTGAAGCAATGAAGAATTGACTCAAGTAGGGCCAAATGCAGCTCTTCCTTTCAAAGAATCCCAAATAGTGCAAGGGTCAAACCGGTGGGTTCTTCCTTGGGGAAGAGGTACATGCATCACACATGCAGCTATAGGGAGAGTTGTTGTAGGCAATTGATACCCTGCTCTGGAAGCTGTGTATGTTCAGCCTTGAAAACCCTACGCCTATTTGGTGGGAGAATGATTTACTGAGTAAAGGAGCAGGAGCCGGTGTTTGTTCAGAAGGTTGTATTGCTCCTTCTCGCTTACACACTCTTGAACTTACTACCGTCTTAGAAGCAGTAGGTGGGTTTCTTTAGTTATGTAGTCATTAGCAAAAATCTGAGCAGATGAAGGTGTGAAGGAAGGCATGACCTCAGTTGGTGTAAGTGCAGAGAAGGAGGGAGAATGCCCTGGGAAGCATTTTGTAGACAGATAAGGGGGTGAACTCTTCTGCATTTGGGGCTGGTTTGCCTGGAGACTTTTAGTGTATCTTTGCTGCTGGTTTGACACCATTTCTCATAAATTTGGACATTTAAAATTAGACCATGTGAAGTTCTAGTAGAAACCAGTACAGCACTCTGCATCCCCAGGGTGGGTCAAAGCTGTCTTCCTCTTACTGCTGCTGTTGGGAGCATTGCTCCAAAGGGACCAAAGGGAAAGCCAGAGAGGAGTCAAAGCAGGGAAAGGCAAAAAGGCAGGCAGGGGAAATGTCTGCACTGACAAGGACACGCTTATGCTATCCCTTGTAAAAACCACCAGAGCAGGTATGATGATGGAAACAAGAGTCCAGACCATGAGATAAGCCCACAGTGAGCCAGACCTGAGGTCTCCCTGTAGCTCTATTACTGCCATACCATGCACTTGCTGCTGTTATCTGCAGGGACACAGGTTTCCTCTGCTCTCACACCTGAGCTAATGTCTCCACTGGCTGTTGCTCTGTGCCATGTGGACACATCAACTCAGGTTGGGTCTGCAAGCAATTCCAGAAGAGCCAGTGGGACAGCTTCAGAGAGTGTGGGTCCTTTCCTCTCTGTGCTTTGTTTCTTGTCTCTGTTGGACACAATGATGGTGCCATTGCACTCCCCAGGCACACAACGTACTGTATTTCCCTTTGTGCCTGCCTGCTTACCCGCTGCGTTAAGACCTCCATCAGGGAGGCCACCCTGCGTGGAACCATGTGCTCAGCAGAAGACCCAGTGCCCCTGGTGCTCTCCTTGCAGGTACAGTTATGGGAAAGCCGTGCAAGGCATCATGCGGGTGACTTTGTGCCTGAAGGCAAGGAGACGTCCTCAAAATGCCAGCAAGGACATCTGTAGGGAATACAATGGTCCGGTGAGTAAAATCCTGGAGAAGAGAGAGGTGGGGGGGGAGCACCACACGGGACAACGTGTCAAGGGCTGAGTGAACAGAACGAATTGCTGTGTAGGGGAGGTTTGCCAACCTTATATATGTAGACTCATAAGTAATTGCTTTTAATCAATTACTTTTAATCAATTAATGCATTAATTTAATCAATTAATGCAATTATTGTTGCCCAGACCAACTGAGAAGACTTTACCACCCCCCGTGCCCCGAAGTTCTTCTCTGCAACTTTGCTTATTAGTGATAGGGAATAGAAAAGAGGAATTTCACTGAATGATTTAGAGTTCTGTTCTGCTCTAGAAAGAAGAATAACTAGCTAGGAATTCATGCTGTATAGGAAACAACAGTTAATAGAGCTGTCTCTGGTACAAAAATACCTTGTTAAGGTAATCCTGGAGCTGCACAAGGACACTAATACATGGTGCTTAACTCCACAGCCAAATCACACACTGGCTTTTATTCTTTATATTTTTATATTATTTCCCTTGTCTTTCCATTCCTAACAAAGTATTTCATAGATGGGCTCTTCCCTTGTACATACGGTTGAAAACTTTTCATGCTTAATGATTTGTCATTATGACTTGTTACAGTAGTTGTAATTTTCAGCCCTGGAAATGATATATTACTTTGAGTTTTCATTTGATTTTGCATTTCTTGTAAAATCTCTTAAAATACTCATATATTTGCTCAGTAATTCAGTTAGTGTCCTCCTCGGTTTTCTACTAAAACTGGAAAGTGGCCAGCATTGTAATTTTGATAACGCTGTGAAGCATGATTTGATTTATATTTCTACAATATGAATTACTCATACCCACGACTCTAAAATAGAAAGTACAGAATTTAAAGCGTGAACCATATCCGTCTATATATGAGTGTGCATTATTGCTCGTTGCAATCAACAGTTATGACAGAATGACTGATGCCTGGTACTGCTGACTCCTTCCCTCTTCCCCAGCTCCAAATAATATCTACCACTTCCTATTGCAGACCATGAGCAAAGGGTGCTTCACTTCTTCTGTGAGCATGTCGGTCTTCAACCTGGCTCCTGGTGAGGAAGACAGCAAGCTCTATGCAGAAGCCTCTCTCCTGGAGTTGGGCACAGGTACCCATGGGATCTGCTTGCAACCAGGTGCATCAGAGAAGGTGCAAGGGCAAGAGGGACTGTTCTAGGGGTCTGAGGGCCAGAGGGAAGACACCTCCTCCTCTCCTCCACCTGGTGCTGGGGCCATCATAGGACACAGAGAGTGGTTCTTCCTGAGGAACATGCTGTGCTCATGGAGAGCCACTCTGCTAGCAGCACGTGGATGAGGTGTGACTGGGAGTGTGGTCCCTGATGCCACAAAGGGGCTTGGAAACATCTTAACTAAAGAAGTAGGTGCCACAGGAACAGCCTGCAAACCTTGAAGGGTGCTGGTGGTGGGAAGGAATTTTGAGACACTCTGATTAGAGGAATCCCAAAGTGAGATTAAACTGGCGCGCAGTAGTCACCTCCAGTACTGACCCTGCTTCCCTTGGACTCTGCATTCCAACAGGGGTGCAGATCAACGCCTCCAGCCAAATCCTCATCTCCAGAACAGTTGCAAAGGCAGTGTTTGAGACACCAAATGCTTACTACATCCCTGGAGTACCCTACAGAGGAAAGGTATTTTTTTCCCTTTGTTTCTTCCCTCCCCATCATTTGCCAAGGAATTTAGTGTCTAGTAAATTTTGCTGACCCAAACCATTTTCTGTTCCTCAGAAAGAGTACTTTACCTGGCAGCGTGTCACACTACTTGATGGTGCAGCTCCAGTTTCAGCATTTCAGATTCCCTATGTCATTATACCTCCAGCTTCTGCTGAGAGCAATGGGTGGAGTCTCAAGAGGGATGCTGGAATGCAAGGATGTCTCAGCTGTTGGCTAGGAGATGAGCTTGGCATGCTTTAGCCACACGCACTTTTTGTAGAGAACAGGTTTTAATCACTCTCAGCTTAGCGGTAGAGATGAGGAAGATTATTAGGTCTATCTTCTTGGGGCTAGGTTGAAGCTAAGGCCAGCTACACAGTTTGTCAGAGGGAGGAAGGCTTAGGGTACAATACGGCAAGGGACATCTGATTTCAGCTTTTCTGCCTCACCCTGTTGTCACCAGATTAAGCTTCAGGATCACTATGGAAATGGTATGAAAAACAGAAAAGTTTATCTTGTGATAAGGTTCATGAGACGTCGGTTCATCAAAACATACATCACAGATGGCAATGGAATAGCATCATTCAACCTGGACACAACTTCCTGGAACAGCTCATCAGTCTCTTTGGAGGTAAATCCCACCTCTGCTTACAGGGAAGTGAGAATCCCTGAGCTCTGCCAGTGCTCCCCACTCCTGCCCTGCAGCCCCCCCAGCCAGCTCAGTCCTGGGCTCCCCACGCACCTCTGCCTGTGCAGAGCCATGAGGAAGGCACCAAGCGACAACCTTTCCCAAACCAAGCTGATGACATCCTAACAAAGCACTGAAGCATAAAACTATTGATTTCTGTGTGTCTCAGGGAAGGTTCACACTGGAGGATCTCATACATACACCTTGGAAAACGGACTTCAGTTACACGAATGCTTATCGTCACCTGCAGCCCTTCCATGTCACAACCAAGAGCTTCCTGGACATACACCCACTCACAGGAACACTGCCTTGTGGGGTGAAACAGAATGTCCAGGTGACCTTCACACTCAGTCGGGATGACCTGGGAGAAGACACCAGCCGCATAGGATTTGCATATTATGTGAGTAAGGGTAGGAGAGAACCAGGGTGGGAAGGCTGCACTGACTGGACAGATCCCAAGGAAAGGTGGAGGGTGTAGTTTAGATCACAGAGATGAGAGGAAAAAACTTGTTCTTGGAGAACTAAGTGAACACTACACTTGGTAGAGCTGAGCCTGGCCACAGTGTGATCCTGGTACTGGGGAGGAGGCTTCTGTCTTTGCATCCCATTGCCCCCTTAGCCTCTGCCAAGGCTGCAGTGGGAGGTGTCTTGTACAAACTCTTCACCTTCAAAAACTGAATGGGCAATCACTTTTTCACTCTGGCTATCAAACAGCTCAGTGAAAATGGCTTTTGGTCTGGCATGGAGACCTGCCTGCTAGAGGGGAAATACCTTAGATGTCTAGATGTGCTCGGGTGGTAAATGGCAGCCTGGTCATCCTGTGTCCCTCCTCCTTCAGGTCACTGGGAAGGCTGGAATTGTTGTCAGGGGCCAGAGGAATGTCCAGGTCGGGAAGCTGAACAGTAAGTCTGTGGTGGCTGGACAATTGGAGAGAGTTGAGTTTCTGGGTTAGACAGTGTTCCTCGCTAGTGTTCCTCCCAAATTCCCTGAGTCTATAGGTCCTGGGCGGTCAGTGGAAGGGACAGAAGGAGGCTGGGGAAGAAGATGTGTCGGCTAGGAGAGATGAGGGAATGAGGGAAACAATGAGGGAAAGAGAGAGACTGTGAGGATCCGCGGGAAGATGGAGCACATGGGGTCCAAGCAAGGAGGGAGGGGGCAGACAAAGCAGCAGGAGGAATTGGTTTGACATGGGGAGATTATAAAGGAAAAAGAAAGAGGCCAAAAGGAGATCTTGGTGAGGCTGTGATGAAAACACTTTGCCTTTATTTCCTCAGTGCTGAAGGGCTCCTTCTCCATCCCTTTGACCTTCACTGCTGACTTCACCCCATCACCTTCCTTAGTGGTGTACACCATCTTCCCCAATGGAGGGGTGACAGCAGACAGCATCCAGTTTGATGTTGCCTTGTGCTTCGAAAACCAGGTGAGACTCACTTTTGTGGCTGAGGGAGAGCTAACAAGCAGGATTCAGCAGACCTGGGGAAAGGAGACCCTCAGATTCTTCAAGGAGAAAACTGGGGAGGGAAGAGGAGAGGAAGGGCATGTCTGCAGCACAGTGCCCAGGGACCAGGAGAGCTTCAGCAGTGACTTCTATTCATATCAGTGTCTGAGCAGGAAGACTCCACTTGGTCTCTCTCTTTCTGTGGCACCTGTCTATCAGCCTCCTCATCCCTCTTTCTCTCCTTTTCATATTTCTTTTCCTGGTGTGTCACTCAAGGTCCAGGTAAGATTCCCAGCAAAAGAAGTCTACCTTGGGCCCTCGGTGCAGCTCCAACTGCAGGCAGCCCCTGGCTCCTTGTGTGCAGTACAGGCAGTGGATGGAAACATGTTCCTTGCGAGACCGGAGAGCCAACTGACAAGCGAAATGGTGAGTGTCTGTGCAACTAGGCAAAAAACCCAGGGGTGATGGATGAGCAGAGAGGCAGGCAAGGTCTGTGGCAAGGGGAGCTGGAGGCTGATGGATGAGGACATCTTTCTGTGTAGGAGAAAGCAGGGTCTGCCTAGGAAGATGGGAAGGAACAGGTACATGTGCTATGGGAGGATGGAGTGAAGCATCCGGAGATATCAGCTCCTTGCCCAATTCTTCTCTGCCTTTGAGTTTCCCTAGGTCTATGGTTTGTTCCCTGCTGCCTACCGACATGGATACCCTGCCCAAGTAGAAGAACATTCAGATCACTGTGTTCAGCCCCAGTCCACATCACCTCTGCTACGAGGGAAACCACAGAATTCCTTTCAGCCTGACATCTTCAGCCTGTTCCGGGTAATCACCTCTGACTTTTCCCAGATCTGTTGAAATTGTGAAAATTTGAGATATCTTTCTCCCTAGGCAGTCTAAGAAGACCTGCCTTCTCCAGAGAACTCTCTATCCCAATTTAGCTGTGCTGTCTCAAGAGACATACAATCCCATTATGAGTATGAACAGCAGTATTCCCCTCCACAGATGCAGACAGGAAGATGATGACATCCTGGACCAGCAGAACCCAGTCTTTTGGGTTTGTGAATGAGGTCCTGGGCCTCCACAAGGAGTGATTCCAGGCATTAGACAGATCATTGATGTGGCTTAGTTGTTAGCCTGCTCCCTGGTACTGTTTCCAGGCAGATCTCTCAGTGTCTTTAAGACAGATCTCCTCCAGAGAAGAGCCCTAAACCTTAAGCTGTATGGACACAAGACAGACAGTGCCATTTGGCCTTGGACCTGGGGATCAGATCCTGTCCTCTTTTATTTGGCAATAGAGACACATCCTGTGAGGTTCTTTCACCGCACAAGGGCATCTCCTGTGTTTGTGGACTGGCCGGTATGGCAGCCCCAGGGGCTGAACAGGGGGATGTTCTCCCTGACACCTGTGTGTGACTTCAGAGGGCAGATTTCATCCAGCTGTTCCCTCCAGCATGAGTGAGGGCAGGGAGCAGGACACGGGGGTAACGGTTTTAAATTGGAAGAGAAAGAAATTCTTTGCTGTGAGGGTGGTGAGACACTGGAACAGGTTGCCCAGAGAAGCTGTGGCTGCCCCATCCCTGGAGGTGTTCAAGGCCAGGCTGGGTGGGGCTTTGAGCAACCTGGTCTGGTGGGAGGTGGGGAGGTGTCCCTGCCCATGGCAGGGGTGTTGGATCTAGATGATCTTTAAGGTCCCTTCCAACTCTAACCATTCTATGATTCTATGACACTGACACCTCTCTTCTGTGTCCTTGCTATGGGAGATGCATTGAGAGGAGCAAGACATCCCAGTGTTCATGAGCCAGCAATGTGCCCTTGTGGCCAAGAAGGTCAATGGCAACCTGGGGTGCATCAGGAAGAGTGTGACCAGCAGGTATAGGGAGGTCATCCTCCCCTTCTTCTCTGCCCTGGTGAGGCCCCATCTGGAGCATTGTGTCCAGTTCTGGGCTCCCCAGTTCAAGAAGGACAGGGAACTGCTGGAGAGGGTACAGCAGAGGACTACAAAGATGATAAGGGGCTTGGAGCATCGTCTGTGAGGAGAGGCTGAGGGACTTGGGTCTTTTTAGCCTGGAGGGAAGAGAAGACTGATCAACGCTTATAAATACTTGAAATGAGGATGTCAAGAGGATGGAGCCGGTCTTTTTTCAGTGGTGCCCAGGGACAGGACAAGAGGAAATGGGTACAAACTTGACTATAAGAAGTTTCACCTAAATATGAGGAGGAACTTTTTTACTTTGAGTGTGGCAGAGCCCTGGAAGAGGCTGCCCAGGGAGGTGGTGGAGTTTCCTTCTCTGGAGTAGTTCAAACCCCTCCTAGACAAGTTCCTGTGCAACCTGCACTGGGTGGACCTGCTTTGGCAGTGGGGTGGATGAGATGATGGGGTCTCTTCCAACCCCATAACATTCTATGATCCTGTGATTCTGTGACAGGTGGTTGTTTAGCGACCTCCTGAGAAAGAAGGGGCTGGAGAGGCTGTGTCATGCCTCCATCAGCACTGTGTCTGCTTGGGCCAGTGCTGCTCTGGGACACCTGGGAACAGGGCTATCCTGATGGTTTTCAGGGTCATTTTGAAGAGTAGAGTCTGCTCCCCCAGAGCTTTTCAGCTTCACCTGTTCTCTTTCTTTCCCTACCAGAACATGGGGCTGAAAATCTTCTCAAACCTTGTAATCAAGAAGCCATCTCAGTGCTTCCATCGAGCAGACAGGAGGTTGACCATGGGTAAGATGCACTTTCAGCCTACTTGCCACATGAAGTCACCCAGATGGAAGAGTCCTCTTATCTCTGGGCTTTGCTGGTGGTAGATATTGGCTCTCTAAGGAGCAACGGGTGCTGTTGCCACAACCTAGCTGCCTGGTCCACCAGCCTCAGCAGAAATGACCCAGTCCCTATAAAAAGGCTCACTACCTGCATGTTCCCTGACATTAAAGGATGGCATTCCCTTTCCTGGCACAGGAAAACACAAATGCAGGCCAGGATCTAGCCACTGCAAGCTGATTCTCCTGTTACCACTCTCTCTCCCTTTCCTATTTTCCCTCTCCTGCCAAGTCAACCCATTCTCTTGTGTTTTCCTCTTCCTGTGTCTCGGTTACTGTTTGCTTTGCCTCTTGCCCCAGTGCTAGGCTGTCTACCATTGGTGGGGTTCACCTCTTCCACACTGGTAGAAATTATTCTTTCTTTCAGGCCGGCCTTCTACAGAAGACCGAAGAACTAAGGAAAAACCCCAATTTACAACCCATGGAAGACTTCTCCACTATTTCCCTGAAACTTGGATCTGGAGTCTGTTCTCTGTTGGGTAAGTAATGCCAGACTTTACAGATGGACAGGATGAGCTCTTCGTTACTGAGTCTTGACTAACTTGCATTTGAGCAGAAGTTCAGTCAGAGTGTAAAGAGAGGCCTGCATGTGAATTTTGTGGCTCTTCCCTTCTTTTGTTGTGCATCAAACTGAAGGACTAGTAGACTTTGAGGTATGGAACTGAGATCTATGCAGGTTTAGACAAGAGCAATACCCTTCAAGAACAAACCACCAAGTATCTTCTCTTCACACATTGGGGTGCACTCTACTAACTTCTCAATTTGGTGGGTGCACCGGCTAAATTTGTAGCCCTTGTTGCTACAGTGCTTGAATTAAGATGGATGAATCAGCACTCAGGATGTGATGCTCCCACTTTCCAGGATGTCATGCCTCTGACTGGCATCGTGCTGTTGACTGAGTGGGCAGAGCTGGAATGCCGGGGCAGTGTCTTGTCCAGGAGAAGGGAATAGCACCATTACTGATGGCATTTGAGCAGGGATTATGGCTTTAGGGAATAAACTGCTGAGACCAGTCTTGCTGTAATCGCTGGAGCAGAAGTTGTTGGTGATAGAGCCGGTTGATAGAGCCTGAGGACCTGCATAGCCTGCCTCACCCAGGACCATGAGTCCTCCCCATTGCAGAGCAGTGGGCTGAATATCTTCACACCAGTCTCCTTTTCCTCTCAGCTCCAACGGCAGCAGGAATGTCCCAGTTGCAGTGCCTGCACCTTTCACAGACTGGAAAGTCAAGATGTTCTGCTTGGCTGGGAGGGGATTTGGCCTTGCCCCGACCGTGAGCTTCAGAACCAGCCAGCCCTTCTTTGTGGATATAACATTGCCAAATTCTGTCAAACAAGGAGAGACCTTCGCGCTGAAGGCGACTGTCTTCAACTACCTGCAGCAGTGCATACAGGTGTGTGCCTGTGCATGGGACAGACCTACCATGCCCTCCAGTTTTAAACTGTGTGGTGCCAAACCATCTCTCCTGGGTTGCCCAGTTACTCATCTGCATCTGTCATTTCCTCAGATCCACATGGCCTTGGTTAAATCCTCAGACTTCCAGGTGGAGCTGTGCCGGACCTGCAGGGACAAGGAGTGTTTGTGTGCAGAGGAGTCCAAGACTTTCACGTGGAATGTGACAGCAGTCCAGCTGGGTACAGCAACAAAAACAGGAGTGGTGATGGAGAACCCTAAAACTGAAGTGAGAGGGAGTGGGAGGTCGAGGGAAACTGGCAGAGTGTTGCCTCCTCTGGATCCTGAAGTTCATTCTTAGTCGTTCAAGAATGCAATCCATTGTGTTTGCTTTCTTTCTCCCTTCTCAGACAGATCCATCAGAGAGGGAAGGAACTTGATGGGTAGCATGGAGAACTTGAAGAAAGAGCTGTGGGACCAGCTGGGGAGGATGGGGCTGCATGGACGTGTTGACTCCATTTGGCCACAGGCATATAAACCAGGCTCTGTTCAATTTATCCCCTAGGGACTATGAATATCACAGTGAGGATGGAGGTGCTGGACACCACGTCACATTGTGGGGGCAAGAAGCCTTTGCCAGCTACCATAAGGCGGAGGCACATGCTGGTCAAAAGCTTGCTGGTCCAGGTCAGTATGAGAACAGTCTCACATCTCTCTCTCTTTGGTATCTGTGCTGCTGGGGGAAGGGAGGCTGAGCTGGGCTAAATGGTTTCTCTCTCATTTTTTGTCCTGCATTAGCACACCGGGGCTGTGGCTCAGTTTGCTTTGTTCTCCCCAGGACCTAGCAAAGCCTACTCCCTTCGTGCAGTACCCCTTCTTGAGCTGCATTCATACACCATGTTCTGTGTTTCTCCCTGTACCTTTTCCTGCTTGGTCACCCATTCTACATGAGCTTTTGTATATGCTCACTGACCAGAGAGCCCCGTCCCCCGGGCTTGCTCTTGCTCTCTCTTGAGCAGTGAAGCAGGCAGTTTCAGTGCAGCCCTGCCAAAGGTGAGGAGGATGGAGACCCTGACAGCCTGGGTCTCCACTGAATTCACACATGAAAATGCTCTGAAATTTTCCTGCTGTTTGGAAGTTCTGTGTGTAATCTTGTTTCTCCTGTCTCATATTCACGTTCCTGACTAAACAGCCAGAAGGTGTGTTGGTGGAGAAGCCTTACAGCTCCGTTCTGTGCCCAAGAGGAGGTATGTGGACAGCCTGAATAGATCCTGCAGCCCTAAATATCTAGACCTGAGAGCAGAACTAAACTGTGGGAGGTGTGATTAAAGAATGTTTTCAAACAAGTTTTCACATAGGAATTTTCACTTCCTATTAGACTGGAAAGAATGAGAAATACTACTTCCACACTTGTCCTACTGAATTTGCCACTGAGTATAGGTGGCAAAATCCTACTTTGTAGCCTCCTTCCCACATTTCAGCCCCCAAGTGCCCTGTTTATCTCTGCCAGTCGTGTCCCTCCAGTTAGATGCATTTGGTTTGATTTTTGATGCTACACCTTTTTCCTCTTGTTATCAGGAAACATGGCTGAAGAACTTGTGTCCCTTCGCCTGCCTGACAAAGTAGTAAAGGGATCTGCCAGGGCTTCAGTTTCCATCTCAGGTGAGTGATCTCTGTTGTGGGCTCACTGACTCCTGTTACAGATGAGCAAGGCTTAACTTGGTGGTGATGTCAGGGGATCCGTTTGACATGAGATGACTCAAAAGAGAGGATGCTGTGTTTCTATTCTCTGCAAGGTTTGCCAACACCAGGCTTTCAGATTTTGGGATTAGCACTTTGGCTTTCATGGGAAAAGTAATCTGCACAGGAGAATAATCCTTATCTTTCTGACTAGGACTTTGGAGCCTCTAGGCCAGACCCTGGCTGAGAAGTACCTCAGATCACACTTACACTTGCTTTGTTTCTTACGCCCTTGCATAGGTGATCTCATGGGGTTGGCACTGCAGAACCTGGACCACCTGGTGCAGATGCCCCACGGCTGTGGGGAGCAGAACATGGTGCATTTTACCCCCATTGTCTATGTGCTGCAGTACCTGGAGAAGACAAGGCAGCTGACCCCTGAGATCAAGGAGAGGGCAACAGGATTCCTGCGCAAGGGCAAGTAGAGCAGACCCACCTTGCTCCTCTGCCTTTCTCTGGGTCCAACCTACCAGTAGCTCTTGCACTCCCTTTGTCAATGTTGTCCCTTCTGTGTTACTGTGCTGTATTAATTGCTGTTGCAATCTCCCCAGGGTACCAGATGCAGCTTCTTTACAGGCATAGAGATGGATCCTACAGTGTCTTTGGGCAGCAGGATGGGGAAGGGAACACATGGTAAGCATTGGGAATATCCCTTGCTCCACATTTGTCATGTCTATTTGTCATGTCTGGGCCAGAGCAGCTGATGTGCCTGGGAAAGCTGATTAATAGGGTGCTTGTGCCTGCTTTTGGAAGGAAGCTCCAGGAGCATTCTGGCAAGGAGACAAATTGAGGGACTTGAGCCACTTGAAGCAGGGCAGTAAAATTTCTGGGAAAGTGGAACAACAAAGATATGTTCCCTGGGGGCAGGAGATATTTTTTTTTTCTTCTCTATGGCCCTGCTGCTGACCCACAGAGAACACTAGGTACTGCTGGTGGTGTCCTGGCAGCCAAGAGGGATACATACTGACTGGAGGTAGATCAAGGAAGAGAAATAAAACATCACCTCCCCAGGCAGGGTGTTACTTGGGATAGTTTGAAAGAGATGAACTGGCCCAGTTTGGCCCTGTGTGGTGTCTGGGATGGGAGAAAAGAAGGGAGGGAGGGAGGAACTCAAGATTTCTCTAGGTATTTGGGGGACATGAAGTGTAACAGGTAAAAGTAGAAGGGGTAAGAGTCTTTTCACCTGTGAAGTGACCCAGTAAAGCAGTAGTACATGAGTATTACATTTGTGGAGCCAGGCTGAGGGAGAAGTCTCTTGGGTGATGTGGACCATTTCCACTTTCAGCTTGAGTGTCTCTAAGAAAATGACCCATTCTTGGTACCCCAATGGTACTGTACCCCTTGTGTATATAATGTTAGGGTTAACTTCATGGAGAAGCACCAAGAGGCTTTTGACTTTCTTTATTGCCTTTATTGTGCTTCTCTTTCTCTAACAACTCATTGTCTTCCTAGGCTGACAGCTTTTGTAGTCAAGAGTTTTGGCCAAGCCAGAAAATACATCTATGTTGATGACAAGAACATCCAGGATGCCCTACGCTGGCTGGAGCAAAACCAGCTCCCCAGTGGCTGCTTTGCAACCAAAGGGAGTCTCTTTCACTCATCCCTAAAGGTAAATTAAAACATCGGGTTGACGTAGTCCTTAGGAATATGATTTAGTAATTTTTGTCAAGGTTAGGTTGACAGTTGGACTAGATGACCTTTAAGGTCCCTTCCAACCTAGACAATTCTGTGATTCTAAATGACAACAGCATAGCTGGAGAATAGTTGGACAAATGGTAGGACAGCAAAAGATTGTGGGATCCAAAAGTCACTCCTGCAACCCGTGCAAGCAGCCTTAAAGAGAGCAGGATATAGGGTGGGGAATGTGTAAGGAATGCTTTTCTTTCTTGGGGGGTCGCTGGCTCCAAACACCACCTAGAGAGTGAGAGGTGCATTCCCTTCACAGGGTGGCGTGGATGATGAGGTCTCCCTGGGGGCGTACGTGGCTGCAGCCCTGCTGGAGCTGGGTCAGCCGCTGAAGGTGAGTACAGTTCCTGCTCCCTTGTATGCTCCTGTGCCTGGGCACCGTTGTGGGGATACACCAGCTGGTGATGCTGGCATTCTCCAGGCCAGGAACAGGTAGGGACCTGCTGTAAGGGAGCCAATTTTTGGCCAAACTGTGAAGCTATTCCTCAAAAGAGACCATGCTGTAACACTGGCATGGTGCAAAAGTGTTTGGTAACGATGGCTCCCGGTGCACTGTTTTCTCAAGAGAGTGTGTTTCACTGGAGCTATAGCAGGAAAACATAGTCCAGCTCCCTGGAAAAAGCCCCTTACCCCCTGCTTTGTCCCTGTCAGAGTTTGGCATGTGTTTCTTCTTCCAACACAGGGAAAATTGGTGCAGAGTACCCTCCGCTGCCTGCAGCGGGCAGTTCACAACATCACCAACATCTACACAGAAGCTGTGCTGGCCTATGCCTTTGCCCTGGCTGGGGACTACGAGACAACCCAGGAGCTGCTGTACAAACTGGAGGAACAGGCCATCAAGTCAGGTGCTGGCTGCTAGTTGGGGTAATGCTTCTCGTTCACCTGCTGGGATCTGGAGTAACATATGCCCAGCTAGAGCGGTTAAAAATGACATATGTATTCCTTGTATAAGTGCAGTAACTGCAAGGTGTGACTGAAAATACAAGAAGTTATTTCACGAGTTCTGAGGGTGACTTAGCAGAAAGGGTTTCCTCACCCTGAAAGATTTTAGCATCCTCTTGTGGGAGGAGGTAGGAATCTGTGGCCTAAGACCCGAAGAATAAATTGAAGAAAGCAATCCTGGCCTGAGTACAGGGAGGGAGCCCTGAAAGCACTCTGGGTTTTGTTTCCTGTGAGCCCCCAGTTATGTCCTCTGCAGCTTGCCTACAAGGTCCTTTTCCTTCTGCAGGTGGACAAATCCACTGGAGCCCCAAGCCAAGCTCTCTGGCTCCCAGAGACCTCTGGGCTGATGCTCAGTCAGTGGACATAGAGCTGACTGCCTACGTGCTCCTGGCATACCTCTCTAAGCCACGGGTACATGCAGGAGACATGACAATTGCTGCTGGTATCGTGGCATGGCTGGCCCAGCAGCAGAATGGCTACGGGGGCTTTGCCTCCACTCAGGTAACAAGTAGCTCCCTGTGGATTGACATACATACTTTTGCACCCAAGGTTGGCAGGGCGAATTCTTTTGAGGTCTACCAGCTCCAAGTCAGCTTCACTAGAGCTGATGCTTTCAGATGGGTGTCTCTCTCTCCCTCTCTAGGACACAGTTGTTGCCTTGCAAGCCTTAGCGAAATATGCAGCAAGGACATTCAGCACATCAGGCCAGGCTCTTGTGAGGGTGAAGTCCCAGAGGGGCTTTGAGAGGTCTTTCCAAATCACCTGGCCGAAGCGGTTGCTGGTGCAGCAGGCAGCACTGACAGAGGTCCCGGGGCAGATCCTGGTCCAGGTCCATGGCAGCAGCTGTGTCTTCGCCCAGGTGAGGTGGTGGGATGAGCATGGGAGAGAGGAAAGGTGGAGGGCTCTGCCTCTTCTCCCTGCATGAGATCATTGCCTGGACTGTCTTTTCCTCTCCTGGCCCTTGCCCTGCAGACAGTGCTGAGGTACCACGAGCCTCCCCGACGGACTGCTGTAACCTTCACTCTGCGTGTCAACACAGAGCTGACCAATTGCAGCCAGGCCGATGCACGTGTCTTGACTGTCCGCATCCTTGCCAGGTGACCCGAGGGGTTGTCTCCTCCTCCAGCAAGACCTGCTGTGCTTGGGGACAGCAGCTAGGAAAGCCTCAGGGCTGCAATGGAGGGACACGGCACTCGGGGTGGACAGGATTCAGAATTTCGTAGGTGGAAGGGTTGGGGAAGGAAGGTGCTGGCTATCTCCTGCAAGAGGGAGCAGTGGCTAATGTGTCCCCAGTCCTGGGTCAGCTGCCTGGCTCAGGGTCCTGTGTGCAAAGTATGGTGGTGGAGGGAAGGGGAGGTGGGAGGGCACTATTCTTACAGAGTCAGACCCTCTGACTCTTTCTTCTTCTTCAGCTACATCGGGAGCAGAGTCACATCCAACATGGCGATCGTGGAGATATCCTTGTTGTCCGGATTCATCCTAGCTCCCAGATCCAGGATGTTGGTAAGGACTCTGGAGACAACAAAATGGTGGCTGTGTTGCATGGATCCCACCTGCTCGCTGCTGTTGGGAACATTTCATTTCAGGCAATTAAATTAGCAGGGGTCTTTTGCTGCTGAAATTGAACCAAAACCTCTCATTTCCATAGCGGTTGGCTACAGGAGACCAGAGGTGGTTCAGATTCTCCCACTGACACTATTCTGCCTTGGGCCAGAAGCAAAATGTGCTGATGAGTAAGCCATAAACCTGAATGATGAATTATTTGCAGAGCCCCCAGGCAGGTCTTTAAGAGCAGCCTAGTAGTCAGTGAGATGAAATAATAAGAATCTCTACTGGTGCCTGCACTGACCAATGCCATCAGTACTAGCTGTATGGCCTTTTGTCCCTGGAGTGGGGACAAAATCTCTCAATTAGAGATTTCTCTAATTGAGCAGGGATAGCACAGTTCACCCCAAGATGCTCACAAGGGATGCATCAAAGATAAAACCACTGAAATCCTTATGTGTGAGAAGGACGTGGTTCCACACAGGGTCTAGCTCTGCATCATCCCTTCCATACAATAGTGGGTCTCTCTGGTCAGCAAGCCCTAAGGAAAGTGCTCACAAATTTCCTTATGTTATTGTTTCCTATCCCAGCTGGAGCGCAAAAATATCGTTAAGAAAATAGAAGTGAAAGCTGATGTGGTCTACATTTATTTGGAGAAGGTAAGAGGGAACAAAAGGATTTGGTTTAGCACAGTGAGAGCCAGGGGCCAGAGGACAAGAATCTGTGTGAGAAGTCCAGGGCTGGGCTAGTCATGGGAAAAGAACATTGGTAAAACTGTGGGCAGAGGAAGCTTGCCCAATTTCATTGTCATTGGGTTAGCATTTGCTATTCCTCACACACACTCCATTTCCAAATTCCATAATCTTTAATGGATCAGAGAGATTTAGTGCAGGAAAACGTTCAAGCTAGGGAAGATG
Source organism: Scolopax mira (assembly GCA_004320125.1). Taxonomy (NCBI): domain Eukaryota; kingdom Metazoa; phylum Chordata; class Aves; order Charadriiformes; family Scolopacidae; genus Scolopax; species Scolopax mira. The sequence goes on along the minus strand of BJBW01005270.1, from coordinate 45,499 downwards.
AAGATGCAATGACTTCTTTCTCCTCTTCCTTTCTCCCCTTTCCACCTCCCCAAGCTCAATGATGAACCCCAGACTTTCCTTCTGCAACTGGAGCAAGTAATTCAGATGAAGAACCTGAAACCGGCCATCATCAAAGTCTATGATTACTACCAGCCAGGTGGGTAGTAGACTCCCTCCTACACTGGTGTTTGGAGCTGGGTTCCTAGTTCTATGTCTGGGAAAAGATGTTGTGTGCTCTCCTCTGTGTGCATACGTGTATGTGTAATTATCTTCCTCATTTCCTTTTGCAGAGGAGCGAGCTTTGGCTGACTACAGTGCTGTCTGTAGTTGAGGTAGGCAGCAGGTCCCCGTGTGACACAAACAGCGGCATCAGGAAATGATGGGTCTGGAGTAGGAGGGAGGGAATGTCAGCAATCAATAACAGGGATAGGGCAGCCACAGCTTCTCTGGGCAACCTGTTCCAGTGTCTCACCACCCTCACAACAAAGAATTTTTTTTTGGTATCTAATATAAATCTCCCCTCTTCCAATTTAAAACCATTACCCCTTGTCCTGTCACTACACTTCCCTCTAGGTAGTTGTAAGCATTACTAAGGTCTCCCCTCAGCCTTCTCTCCTTCAGGCTAAAGAGTCCCACCTTTGTCAGCCTTTCCTCATCAGGGAGATGCTCCGATCCCCCAATCATCTTACTTGCCCTATGCTGGACTCTCCACTAGTAGATCCCTGTCTCTCTTGAACTGGGGAGCCCAGAACCGGATGCAGTATATTCCAGTTGTGGCCTCACCAGAGCAGAGGGGGAGAATGACCTCCCTCGACCTACTGGCCACACTCTTCCCTACGCAACCCAGCCATTGGCCCTCTTGGCTGGCTCCTGGATAGTTTACTGTCCACCAGGACTCCCAGACCCTTCTTCTCAGAAGTGCTTTCCAGCAGGTTCACACCTAGCCTCTACTGGTGTCTGGCGTTCTTCCTCCCCAGCTGCAGGACCCTACACTTGCCTTTATTGAACCTCGTTAGTTTCTTCTCTGACCAACATAGAAGAGCTCCCCACACGAACCTGTGGCTAGGTGTGTGGAGTTAAGTTGGAGGTCCTTTTGCAGACAGGGAGGCAGCTTGAAGGGTCTGGTGTGAGGTGGAGACAGGGACAGCATCTCTCAAAACTAGAGCGAGGAGGGAAGTGTTGGGCATCATGTGGAGTGAGAATGCACTGGGCCTGGGTTGGAGTGGGGTGTGTGTGTGTCACATATGTGGTACACACCTGGGAAGAAGAATTAAAGTAAGCATAACCCCTGACCCTGCCACCATTGTGCCAGTTGTTGTACTACAGTCTTAGCCCATGAAGATACAATTTCTGCCAATGACAGTGTTCAAACCTTCTAGTTCCTCTCTTGCTTTCTCCTCATGCTTCCTGTGGTTTCTCCTAATACTTCTGCAGTAGGACTTGGGTATCTTTGAAGAACAAGATGCTGTAACAGCTGTATCTCCTGTGCCTTTTCTGCAAGGTCCTGTGCCATCAGCTTGGCTTTGAAGCAGCCTACAGAGAGTAACGCAGTGCATTGAGACTCTAGCTCCTCAATATCCCCAACAGTGCTTGCCAATTGCTTGTGGTAAAGGTCTCCAAATGCAACTGTTGGCCTAAAGAACTGTTGAACATAACCCAGTTCTCCCCTGCTTTCAGCTCAAGCTTGTGTGACAGTCACCTCCCCCACGTACCAACTCTGCCTTGGTCCATGCTCTACCATCTCCTGAGCAAGTCTGCTACGAGAGGGGCACAGTTTTGTGTGTGAACATATATATATACATGCACACACAAAACATACGCGAAGAAGTTATTTTTCCCAGGTGCTCCTAAATGCATTTTTCCTGGTTTGGGACAAAAACAGTAAATCTGAATAATCACTCAATTGGGCGGTTCTAGTCTCCTGATTTTTAATGAGATGCCAGGTACAGTCTGAGCCTTTCAGAAACTAACTAACGGCTCAGCGGAGAATTTCAAGTATTTTCTCTTTGCTTCTCATCTCCATGTGGTGGCTGTTGGCAGGGGTGACAAAGGACTCTCCCTGTTCCTGTGAAAACAACAAAGGACAAAAAAATCTGTATTCTCGGAGTATTAATACTAACCAGGGAAACTCAGGGGTTTTTTTTTGCACCTTGGACTGCCAAACCATCAAGGACAGAGCTCTTTCTGACTCTACCCATACAAAGCCTGCATCAGAACCCTCACTAAGAGTGCGGGGCTTGTGGAAGGTATCCCTGGGCAGGACTGTGCCTCCCACAGGTGTCACCTCATGTGCTGGGGACAGGGAGGCATGCAGTTGCAAGCAAAGTCTAGAATAGGAGCAGGCACCGATCAAGTTCAAGCTTTGCTTTTGCCCAGCCAGGAAAGAGGAGGAGCAGATGACCGTTCCTTAGCATGGATCAGAAGCCAGGCTCTGATGAAAGGCTCAGCACTGAAAGGAGTCAGGCCCCGCAGCAAAGGTGAAGATGGTGTGTTGTGTGAGCAGGGCCTGAGGGCTGTGGAACTGCAGGGAGAGCGCCAAGGAAAAGAACTGTGTTAACTTGAGGAGAGTATATTTGATGCAAAATGCCAGGGCTGGTGGTAGGACTCGGGACAGGCAGCCCTTGTTTTCTGTACATACCTCCAACTCTGCCACGAGCTGAGTCCCTCAAACCTTCCATTTCAGTTCTGCTTTTCCCTCAGTTTAACCACTGGGTTACAGGAACTCACCCTGACTTAGCACTGCTAATCACTTCCTACCCTAAACCTGCAGTCTGGCAAGTTTCTCGTCCAAGAGCTCTTCTCTGCATCCCCTTCCCTCTCTATATTCTTCAGGACCAAGCCTTTGATGACAAAAGAGGTGTTGGGCCCTTACCTCACTCGCAAGGGGCACGGTAGCTCATCACTGTAGTTTCTTCTGGAAGACAAGAAAAAAACTGCTGGTGAGATTCACTTGCCAAAAAATCAGTAAAGCAACCCGACATCGTGCCTCTGTTTCTAGAAGAGGTGTTTCCTCAGCTTACTCTGAGGAACTCCCCTCTGCTGTGACACATGAAGTCACTCGTATGGGTCAAAGTGTAGCCATGGCACCCGTGAGTTTTTGAAACTGTGAGTTCCAAACAGCTCCGTTACAGTTATAGATGCCTCACTTTCTGAAGCAATAACCATCCCTGACACGTTTCTAATTTCCCTCCCATTAGGGACCCTAGAGAACAGAGTACAAATTTTTTCCAGTGTCATTCTCCTAAGGGGGCCCCCACTCTTCTGAAGCCTTCCCTTCGCTATGGTCCCTCTGCCTTTGCTGCCTCCCACAAAATGAGTGTACAAAAGCCTGGCTCTGAGCCCCTAGCTCCCCTCTTGTTGGAAAAGGTAGCCCGTAAGTGTATCCACATGCCAACTTCCAGAGTTCTGGGGCCAGAGAAAGAAGAATCTACCATTTTGAAACCCAAGAGGGTAATTCTATCACTAGTGAGCTTCTAAGGGTCAGTTAGATAAAAATGTCAGGGATGGTATTATCTTAGACTTGACAATTTTGGAAAATTCCTTCCCATGGTATGTTCAGGTGATTTCTGCAGTACATCATCTGAGCTCACCTGGCATGTAGTAATCGTAGATCTTGATATTAGCTGGCTTATGATCCTTCACTTGCAAGTCCTGCTGCACCAGGAAAGTGTAGGCATGAGGCTGTCTAGTCAGCTAAGAACAACAGATGCAAGAATTACAGTCAGAACCAAGTCATACAAGAAAACCCCTTCCACTTCCTCTCACTCAGAGTCCCCAGTACTGTGACAGATCTTTTCTCCTTTCCAGTCCATCTCAGCAATATCTTTTACTTCCTATTCTGTGGCCATCTCCCATTTTCAGTCACCAAATTTCGCTTGGCTCATGATGGGCATGAAACCCACAAAGCCAATGTGCATTAGGTATCTAAACAGAGCACTGCTGTTCCCAACCAATCACACAATCTGATCCAGCTCTGCTCTGAGCTCCTTCCTGCATCTTACCTCAGTGGCTACTTCCTTATACACAGCTCTTATCCTCCAGGTTCACACAACCCTCATCATTAAGCGGACAAATGCAAGGTGTGGATGAACATCTGCTGGATGGTAGTGGTTACATGACCTGCTGTTGATTTGTTTCCACCTTGTCCTGCCTGGCAGTCTGACCTGAAATCTTTCTCTGTGAGCTCTTTCTGCTCTGTGCCATGAGAGTATTGGAAGTGGCACCTCTGTGAGCCTACTGCATCCACACAACAATAGCCTACTTGCTAAGAGGCTAGCTTAACTCAGCTTATTGACTAGAAAGGATGGAGAATCACAGAAATGTAGAAATGCTCCTTAGAAACTCAGGAGTTTTAAAATTCTTGACAGGTCTTGTTCCTAGTGTTGTTTAGGTGTGCATGTAGCTAGAGAAAGGCTGGAGTAGTTGTTAATCTGTTGACTAACGAGGCTGTGGAGCAAGCAGTGCTGCTTACACAATCATCTGGTCTAATTTTGAGTGATCTTGGCAAACTCCATAAGCAATCTTGGATGCTCCCTACTACGTTCAGGCTGCTTAAGGGCTTTTTAAGGCTTCAGGCCTGAATTTTCTAGATGGATCCTAGTACTACTCCCCAGTTCTGATCAGAAACTGTATATGGACATTCAAGAGTCACTGAACAGTGTTAAGCCAACTGGTGTAGGCTTAACATCAGAGTCAGCAAATGTGGCTAGTATGCAGGAGCAACAGCTCTGGATGCTTAAAATGCTAATGGAGCCAAGACACAAGAGTAACCAAAAAGCTATCTGCCAGTCCATATTCCTCTTAATGATGGCGTTAGCCTAAATTCCACTCACTTCCTTAAGGTAGAGAATGACTCGGTCAGCTTCACTTTCAACTTTCTTCACTAAAGGCATTTTCTTTAGCTGAAAATAGGAGAAAAAAATGTCAGAAAGACTCTAACAGAAAGCAGTAATATTCAGTGATATTTGTCCTTGTGAGAGCATGGGCAAAATGTTCATACGGACAAGGAAGGCCAGGTAGGGCCTGAAAGAGACTTTGGGTATAAAGATTTCTTGGGAAGAAAAGAACCATGTTTCTCTGCCCACAGGAATGACCATAGTCAATCCTGCATGAATGGACATCAATCACCCATATGGACACAAACTCTCAGTCTCACCTCTTCCAGTGACTCTGCCACAAGGCTGTATCCAGACAGCAGCTCCACTTGGATCAGGACCATGTTGGTTGACACACGGTTCCCTGTATAGCTGCAGCAGGAATCCAGAGGACAGCACTACTGTTACTTTCTGAGGCATGATCTCCAGATACTCTAGCCCAGCTTTGGCACTCAAGTGGAGGAATCTGCCTTTCCTTCCAGTGTTTTTCCTGTAAGAATACCTGTTCCTGTGCTGTAATAAATCTTTGGGTTCCCCTGATTTCTCTTTTAATTGTGCCGATTCAAGGAGAACAAATTCCTTGGAAGGCTTCTGGAGTTACCTTCTCTAGGCATTTCATGGAATATCACATACTCTTCTTGCTCTCTTGGCAGTTTTGTCCCAAGTCAGGTAGGGGTACAGAAGGGAAGAGTAGTGTGGTAGTCAACCAGGAGTGTAGGAGGGAAGACTTAGGAATCCTAGAATGGTTCAGGTTGGAAGGGCCTTAAAGATCATCTAGTTCCAACCCCCCTACATGGGCAGGGACACTTCTCACCAGAGCAGGTTGCTCAAAGCTCTCATAAGTGTCAGCAGTCAGTCCCACAGGACCTTCACATCACTAGTGTTTTGAGACCTAATCCTAGAAGTGGGTGAGACCCATGGACCTTGGGAGAACTTGCGACTGGTGTGATAACAAGATAAGACAATAGACTAAGCTGTCCCTCTGGGGCCTTGTACCTTTCACCTGTCAGAGGAAAGCATAGTTAAATGACCATCTTAGCATGAGTGGAGGGGAATCCTGCCCATCAAAAGACCAATGTGGTGGCAGAAGCCTTTTAGTGCAGGGAAGGGGAAAGGGCAATGAGTGTCTCCTACCGAGCATGAATGGTGACAGGGAACTGGGTGGCACTGGGTGCAGTGCACTCTGTCTGCACAGACACGGCAAAGGCGACGTCACTCCTCGGAGGAGGAATGTGGTACCGCAGAACGGCCTGTCAGGACAAAAAGAAGCCACTTGGCAGAGAAGAGCAGGGTTTTTTTGCTGGTAAGTATCCTTGTCAAACGTTGGGCTGCAGTTGGCTGTCTCACACTGGTGTAAGAGAAAACTGTGGTGCAAGTGGAGGTTCTGCTCCTGTACTGCTCCTGATTGTGTTCACTGGACTTCTTGGAGGAGACTTGCAGCTCTGACTGGGTGGAAATTACATGGATTTCATTTGGGGAATTGCTATTCCTTTCCTGTTGGATCACAGCTGCTCCTACCAGCCTCAAAGTCCAGATTGTTGCAAGTCACTGCAGCAGTTTGTTTGTTTTCAGTCTTGGCTAAGTAGCTAGGTGAGAGGTCCCCTGACTTTCAATAATTCTCCCTGGATGGGCCTTTCCTCCTTGGCTGGCCTTACCTGCAGGAAGAGGCACCCTTGGCCCTGTACATGCACAGTGTAATCTCGAGGAATGGCTGGTAGTTCCACTGTCTGCAGCAGGAGGCGATTGGTGTTGTCTACTTGGATGTTTTGGTTGAAACCGTCAGAGGAGAGAGAAGCCTGAAGATCAGGGCCATCCTTGCTGAAGGTCTTGGTTGCATACAGGGCTAGGGCTTCCAGAGCAACCACTGTGTCCTGAGGAATGAGACATACATTGGGCAAAATAGAACCCCTGCTTCCCATGCATGCCCAGTCCTTAGTCTTTCCCTCCCTCAAGCTGCAACTAGACCACAAGTGTTGAGCTTTCCCCTTGGACTTTTAGCATGTGATGATCTCAGAAAAATAAAAATATTCATCCTTTTCCAACTCCCAGGAGCTGTAAATCCAGAATTTATTTTTTTTCCTCCTCTTTTTCTTTTTTATTATGGTCTGATCTAGAACCCATTGCCTTCACAAACCATAGCTGATGGCACATTCTCTGCTAATGATGGCTCAAGGAGATTACCTGGGTTGAAGCAAAGCCTCCATAAGGATTTTGCTGCTTGGTGAGCCAAGACACGATCTGGGATGCCTTTCTGATTTCATCTGAAGACAAACTTGACTTTGAAAGGTGAGCCATGAGGATACTAGATGTCAATTCCACATCAACAGATGGAGCCCGATACCAATATACGGAGTCTTCTTTCTGTTTGGACTGTTGACTCCAGAATATTTGGTCATCTAGAGGTGAAGCAGGAACACTTGTGGAGCGTGTACCTGAATCTAATGGCCTTAGATTTCTACTCAGCTCTTGTGCCTAGGTACTGAGTGAACATGTACACTGGAACAAGATATGAGTGCATATCTTCCTATTTGCCCCACATAGCCTGCTTTTTCGAGTAAAAACCTATGACTTTAGGCTGGGAAGGCACCCTACAACATCCATGAATCTCCCCTAGTGTAGGTGACTGGGAGATCATCGATAGAGCAAGTCTGTCTCACAGCATGGAATATAGCTGTGACAGCTTGGCAAACAGAAGTTATCTAAGCCTTCAGCTTCCCACAGAGCTCTGCCAGTGCCCCCCAGTTCTGCCCGGCATTCCCTTTGTCATTCTGCCCTGGTACCTCCACACACAGTTCTGACCATGACCCTCTCTCCTGCCCCACAGTCTTTTGTACCTGATATTATGGCCTCCTTATCCAATCTTTTGAGGATTTTCTGCTTAAGGGCCTTATCACCTGCTACTGCAAATGCGTTTGCAGCTAGTGCCAGGCTGTAGAGGTTGGAAGTGCCAGTATCAGCATTGACCAAGTCCTTTATACATTTCAGAGCTTTCAACACAACTGGGTCCTAGGAGAAATGAAAGCACATCAGTTCCTGGCAGGGTGTATGGGGAGGAAATGCAGCCTTGATGTGTGCAGAAGAGGATAGAAATAGGGACAGGACACAAGAGGAGAAAATGGGTAGTGTGGGGGTGTGTGGCTGCACACCCGTCCCATCCCTGCGGCTGATACTCACGGAGCGTGGCATCCCCGAGTGTATGAGAGCTGTGATGATCACAGAGGTCAGCCCCAGTCCTTCCTCCACTGCACCCTGCAGCCATCACAAAACAGAGAAGAGGAGGGTTGCCATGAGAACGGAGAAGTTTTCCATGTCTTTCTGCTCCCCGAGAGAATTCCAAGACAGCACAAGCAACAGTGTTGGCCCTATTCCTCCACTAAGGAAGTGCCTGGGAGAGTATCTGCTCTTGATGGGGCTGGGGCAGGGCACTGGTTCAGCAGGTATCATCAAATGCAAACGTCCACCATTCATAATGTGAAAAAATGCCACTATGACAAAGCACCTCCTTGAGTGTCACCTGTGGGCAACCTTGGGCACATCACAGTCTCCCTCCTGCAGTAAGATTTGTTTGTTCTTGGCACCCGGATTGGGACAGAAAATGAAGCGGCTCTGAGATGCCTAATGAAGAGCCAGGAAAAGTCATACCATCAAACCATTGTTGAAGAGCTTCCCCACACTCTTGAAGCAGCCAGACGGAGTTTGACTTTTAATCAGGGCACTGGCAGCATCCTTTATATTCTGCTCGTCTATGTGGATGAAGTGCTGGGCTTGGCTAAAGGTCTTGAGGACAAGGGCAGTAAGCCTAAAGCAAAGGAAAGGAGAAGACAATCAGTTCAGAAAATCTGAACTAGTTTATGATGCCCACCTCCAGTAGGAGACAAGAGCCTCTATGTCTTCCAGTGCCTCATCCCTGGAGAAATGACAGCATGCCAGAGCCTCTGTGCAGATGGAGAATTAAAAGCAAAGCATTAAAATGAGAGTGATGCTCTTGAAGCTTGAGCTCAGATCCATTTGCAGCAAGAGATAAAAAAAAAAAATCACTGATAGTTCAATGTTTCCCTCAGACCCCTGCCAGTTCCAACATGGTGCACTTATGTGACCTAAAGCCAGGAGAGTTGGCATTTGGCGAGATCACACAGTCCCTTTCCCAAACCTGTTTGGGCACAAAGCACACTGGAAAACCTGGGAAGGAGAAAGCTTTGCAGCCAAGTTTTCAGAATCATCCTCAGTTAGGGTGCCCAAGCTCAACAACCAAACAGGGGCACCTCGAGTCAGTTCATTGGCATGTGCTCTTCCGAAAATCTCAGGAGCAGTTTCTGTTCAAAACTCCACACCCTCCCAAACAGACTCCCTCTGTTTCCCTAGACCAAAATCCAAGCCAGCTTGAGCCTGACCAGGTCAAGCTGTTGTTCCTCAGCTGTGTCTAGATATCTCTACTTACCATGTGTTCCCTGGCTCACTTCCTTCCCCAAAGGCACTGTATGAGCCGTCAGTGTGCTTGTACAGGAGTTGCTGCTGGTATCCTGCGGGGAGAGGCTGAGGATAGTGAAAATCATAGAATCATAGAACCATCTGGGCCGGAAGGGACTTTCAAAGGTCATCTAGTTCCCCCCACAGTCAGCAGGGACACCCCCAACTAGACCAGGTTGACCAGGACCTCCACGAGCCTCACTTTGAATGTCTCCAGGGAAGAGGCTTCAACCACCTCCCTGGGCACCCTGTTCCAGTGCCCCACCACCCTCATTGGAAAGAATTTCTTCCTAATTTCCAATCTAAATCTGCTTTTCTTCAGTTTAAACCCATTGCCCCTTGTCCTGTCACTGCAGGCCTTTGGAAACAGACTCTCCCCAGCCTTCCTGTAGCCCCCTCAGGTACTCGGAGGCCACTATTAGGTCTCTCCGGAGCCTCCTCTTCTCCAGGCTGAACAACCCCAGCTCCCTCAGCCTGTCCTCAGAGCAGAGGGGCTCCAACTCCCTGATCATTTTTGTGGCCCTCCTCTGGACCCGCTCCATCAGGTCCATGTCCTTCTTCTATTGAGGGCTCCAGCCCTGCACACAGTGCTCCAGGTGAGGTCTCACCAGAGCAAAGTGGCAGAATCCCTTCTCTGGACCTGCTGGCAACAC
>BJBW01005270.1:0-27528 GCA_004320125.1 Scolopax mira | reverse complement strand
GGGGAGACCTTATTAATGCTGACAAGTATCTAAAGGGCGGTTTGAGGGAGGATGGAGCTGGACTTTTTTCAGTGGTTCCCAGTGACAGGGGCAATGGGCACAAGCTGGAACCTGGGAAGTGCTGCTCAAATATGAAGAACTTCTTTTGGGGGAGGGTGGCAAAGCCCTGGAACAGGCTGCCCAGGGAGGGTGTGGAGTCCCCTTCTCTGAAGATCTTCAAGCCCCACTTGGATGTGTCCTGAGTGATGTGCTCTGGGCAACCCTGCTTTGGCAGGGGAGTTGGACTAGAGGATCTCTAGAGGTCCCTTCCAACTCCAACAATTCCATGATTTTTGATCATGATTCTGTGTGGCTACTGGATTCTGCCACGCATCTACTGCCAAGTTGCAGTTAACTAGCTACCCTCCAGCCTGCCTGTACCCCTGTTTTGTGAGCTACTTACATGGTTCCTGAAGCACTTGGAGACTTTCAGACTGAAGGTGTCAGCTGCCACTTGTCCCTCAGGGAAGGCAGTGTAAACAAAGAGGGTAGCCATGGGTGAAATGAGGTCGATGGGCAGAGTGACATTGAAGGTTCCACTATACTGACCTGAAGGAAGGAGAAATAGAGAAAGTGTAGGAAGAGGCAAGGAAGTCCATCTCCAAGGATTACAACAGCAACGTGCTCGTCTTCTGTAACACTTTAATACAGTTACTTGGAAAAAATTATTCTGCCTGGCTTCTGGGGACAGTCACCGCTATACCAGGATGCAGGTTAGTGCCATTTTGTAGCAGCGACCTTACATCATAAGGGATCTTTGCAACAATGTGAAATTCCTTTCCACCTGAGTCCAGCAAAAAGATTCTATGAGTTTTCTTGGAGGTCTCCGAGAATTCCTGACAATTTCACCATTTGATCAGAAATATGCGAATTAGAAGACAGAAGAGAAAGAGCATATTTGCCATTTCCTCCTGAGTATTTTTTGTGTGCCAGTCCTGTTGTTTCCTGTTGGTCTCAGATCTCTTTTCTCTCCTTCCTCATTTAGGCTGGAAGGGCTTTCCTGTTGGGTCTTTAATCTGTTCCTGGTATTTAGATGCTCTTACCTGATGGTGGATCAAGCAGTACTGTTATTTGGCCATGATGCACAAGGGATCCTCTGGCCAAAGCCTATGGGGTAACGAACAGAGGAAAGGGTTGATAGTGTCTCTGCTCCATGTCTCTGGGCCAGCAAAGGGCTCAAGCTGACCTTGTTGCTGGTGCTGCCCTGCACTCACCAGGTAGTAGAAGTCCACTGTGGCAGCCCCGTCCCCCAGTTCTGTGGCCAGGATGTGATAGTGCACAGTGACCTGCTGCACGTCCCCGCAGGGCAGCATCCTCACCAGCTGCACTGGCTGTATCCTCACAGAGCTACGGCTGGAAGAGTAGAAGGCCTTCAGTGTGAGGTATGCGGTACCATAAGACACCTTCACATTTCGACCACTTAAGTCCTCTGGCTGGGTCTTCGCCTGTGGCAGAGAAAAGATGGCTCGGTGCCTGAAGGTTTTCTTACAGCCCCACCACCATTGCCACCAAAACCGAGTGGACAGTGGGCTCTGAAGTCTCCTGGGAAAAGGTGTCTATTTCCACCTAAGCCAAGCTTATTGCTAGCCAAATCCAGTGCAATTCTTGGGCTTAACCTGTAGTATAACTTTACTGCTGTTCCATGCTGATGTCTCTAAGGCGAAAGGGGCCATTCCAGTGTCATCCGTGAAGTAGGACTTGGTCTGCTTCCTGCTACCATAGGACACTATAAGAATCACCTCCTTGTTCTTCAGGAGTGTCCCATTGGCACTTCTGAGTTCTAGCTGTAATGATACAGAAAACAGTAAGAGAATTGGAAGCCTCAGGACTGAAAATCTACCTCCCAGGAGAAGTCCCATTTCCCTCCTCTGCACAGACTCTCAGGATGAACTCTAACTCCACCAACCCCTCCCCTTTTATGCAGCAGCCATTTCATCTGGCAAAGCCATGTGCCTGTCCTGTGGTCACACCTTTGGATTACCTCTTGGTAGACATGTCAAAGGAGAGACTGGGACAGAGGACCATGCTAGCAGCTTTGGGCAGCTCAGAGCAAAGGGATTCCTCAGTTCTTCTGTGCCCAACATATCCCCAGGCCCAGCTGCTGGACTTCCCATGTTGCTGCCCTGTTCACTTACATTTCCATAGTAGGGAGCTCCTTGCTGATAGTAGTAGCTTGTCCCTGAGAATTGGAGAGTTGTGATATCAAAAGTGACCTTGCAGTTTTCAGTGGCATTGAACTCCACTCCTAGGAAAGACAGGACGTACATCCATGTGAGTATCATGTGTCTGAGCAAAGGCAGCAAGATTGGATGGACTGGTGGAATGGGATGGGCAATCACTCATGATGATTGTATTTTTCCCCATCTAACTACAGAAGTCATTTAACACACACTCAGCAGTAGTGCCTCCTGCTTTCTGAGCTGCTAGAGTGACAGCAGCCTTCCAGGAGGTCCCTTCCAGACAGCTCTAAAATGCTCTTTCTGACCTTGTTTAAGATGGTCCTACTCATAATTGTCTACTTGCATTCTCCTCACATTCTCAACCCAAGATGAAGTGGTTTGATGGGAAGACACAAGGATCCATAAAGAGTCTTACAGATGACATCTAAAGACAAGTACATTGTATAAGTGTAAGGCAAAAAGTTTCACAAAGTCTAGAACCAGTTTTTGCTACCTGTTCCACTTTCTTTCACAAAAGCCAGAACTTCCAGGTTGAAATCATATTTGTCACCATGCTTCTGGTGGTAGATCTTAATATTCACCTCAGTGGCAAAGCAGCCATCCTCGTTTGTCTAGGGATGTGAAATTGTATCTGTTAACCAGTCATGAACGCACTAATCCCTTCTGCAGTGCAGATCAAACCCAAGGCCCAGAAGTCTTAAAAAGTACATGACTAAGACACTTGATCTAAAGGAGCAACTCCCATATTGGCATGAAACATACTTTCTGTGCAGCAGTCACTAATAGGAGACACTGTTTCTCATGTGTGTCTTCTCTACATGCTCACTCATGTGCCAGTAGCAAACACGAGTTGTCATTTCTCCCTGACAACATGATTACTTCTGCTGGGGTGGGATTTATCTTTAAGATATATGTGCTAGGCTACTTTAAAATATTTAAACAAATATAGATACATTCATTCAACCCTAAAGATGGACGAGTAAAATCTGTGCTGAGCTGAATTGCTCGCTGAGATGCAAGAGGTGATCTCTGATTCTCCCAAACAGCTGTGTCTGGGAAGCAGCACATAGGTGTTTACACCAGGTTAAAAGGTGGTGCTAAAAAGCATCCAGTGGAATTGAATCGATGCAGACAGTGTTGGCATTTTTTGTTGCCCTGTTGCAATACCTGTTTTGTAGGCAAATCTGCAATAGCTTGCCTACAGATGCTTCTTCCTTGAGTGCATCTAAGGGCAGCCAGAGAAATCATTGAGAGAGGATAAGATTGTTACTCTGTGGAGTTCAGTCATTCGTTCCCAAGCAAAAAGCATGCTCCTTCAATAGCTGGTGTCTGTCCCACTCTCTGCTTTAGTATTCTTCCCTCTCTGTGCCCCTGTTCCTCTCTTTCACCAGAGAAATGGATGTCCCATGTGCTCACCTTGCCAGTGTAATCCTTACAAATACTGCTCTTGGCTTTGGAAGACTTGCGGTTATAGCGGATATGTTTACGGCACACCACAGCCTTCACACTACCTTGGACTGGTTTCCCATATGTGTACCTGGCAAACACAGCAGAGAGGACTTACATACAGAAACCCTGTCTCAAGGGTAGAGGATACCAGCTTGTGGTGGTTTGCAGCCATAAAACCCAGCAGCCTGCAGCATCTTCCTTGTTCATGAGCACAGCAGAGGCCAAGAATTTAAAATTATTTCATCAGGTTGAGATAGAAGCAGTGGTGGGTGAGTTCTCTTCAAGTCCATACCAGTGCCACCAGTGCATGTTAGTGGACATTGCACTGGCCACAAGTCCAGCCATTATTCCTGCCACGCTGGCACTAATCAATGCAGCAGAGGCACTGTATTGCTGGGCACGTGTATCCCTGCACTGAGGGAGACACTGCCACGCTTTCAAACTCACAGAGAAGACAGTAGGGAAAGAGAATACGAGGAAAGGTGAGAGGCTGGGAGAATTCCTTAGCAAGGGATGCCAAAGTAACAGACTCTAGGATGGGGGTAGGGTTGACAGAGAGCATTTTTAAACTCAGTTATTGATAGCTACACAGTTTCCAAACCAGTAGGAATGCACCTCTGTCACGATAAATCAGCTCACATGCCACAGACGTGGAGAGGGACCTTCTCCTCCAAGATGGTGACCACCTGAGGCATCTGGATGGAGACACTGAACTTGGGCAGCACTGTGTGAAAGCAAGAAAAATATAATTCAGTGATGATAGAGAGTTAATTCGTTCCAGTCCTCCCTAAATGGCTGTTCACAGAAAAGAAATCTCTCCTTTCACGCCCTGGCTACTAGCACAGGGCCTGGTGGCAACACATCAGCAACTCAGCCAGGAGAGTGTGGTGGGAGTAGACAGCCTTAGCCTCTTCCCCAGAGCACAGCTGTGGAACAGTGCCTCAGTCCACCCCCAGGACATGGGGGATGAGTGAAAGTCAGTGTTTACACCTGCTGTCAGGCAGGTTGGACATCTCAGGTGCTAGCACAACTAGCAGAGCTGTTCACAGCTCCATGGCTCGTTCAACCCTGTGTGAGAGAGGGGGGACTGGAGACAATACGTCTTTCTCTGCTGCTGTCTGCCTCCGGAGTCTCTTACCATACTCCTCTACCCTGAAGGTTTGCGTGCGGTCAGGCGTTTTGATGGTGTACTCTCCAACCAGTGCTTCTGCAGCCAGAATGAAGGACAGATCCATGATGCCTCCTGCAGGTGTGACGTTCAGCCACTGTGCAATTCTGTTCCCTCTGGGGTCCTGCACAGGCAGGAGGGGGGAGTCATTATTTACCAGTGTAAAAAGAGACTCTTCTGAAGGATGTTCAAGCTACAACAGCATGGTCTGAGCACATAACCTCTTCTCCTAGGAGCCCAGGTCTCTGGCACTGCTACAGCGCTCAGGTGAGTCCGAACTCAAAGAGGACAGGGTTTTTCTGCCTGTCTCATTGATGAAGTCAATCTATCGTACTCTGTGTGCTCTCTGTTGGCACCGCCATCTCACTGCTGCAAACCTGTGCTTTACTGCCTGCTGTCTTACTACAAGACAGAGACCCCTGTGATGATCTGAGATGGCATAGCCCCCAGGTCACTGTGGAGAGGGTCAGTCCTGACCCCACATGCTGCCTAAGGGATGAGCTACTTGGGCCGGGAAATCTGGGGAAATCATAGAATCATATTTCCCCACCATCATCTCCAAACCTGTGTATTCCCCAAGATGAGAAGAAATGGTAACTTTCAATAAAGTAGAAGCTTTACCTTCAGTTCCACCAGGCGGTGCTGTGGGGAAGAAATAACAGTTCCTGTTATTTCTTTTTCAGGTAAGTCCTATCCACCCCCCTGGCATTTTCTTATCCCCCAGCCATCCATGAGTCTTCCCTAAGCAATTCCCAGCCACTGCCCATGTCCCCACATCACGAGCAGCTCTTGCGTTGCAAAGGGTGCCCAATGCTGTTTATGAGCACCAAAGGCAACCCTGAGACTAGCCGTCCACAGATGGATCACCGAGCTGGGCCAAACACTGATCCAGAAGTCAAGGAGGCAGCCCATGGCATTTTTAGACTTATTAGGGTTTCTTCCCTCTTGACTTACCGTTTCGTTGCTGGCGACAAAGTTCTGATCCAAGGTAACGATTCGCAACTTGACTACAGAGCAAAAGAAAAAGAGGACTGGCTGAAATGAAATCAAGTCTGTTAAAAACAGTAAGAATGGATGGCTAAGAAAGACGTGTCCATGTTCTTCACTGAGAGGATGTGGGCAGCAGCTACAGCCATCCACTCCTGGGCTTATTCTCAAAGCCCAGCTAAGAGCTGGCAGCCTGCTAGAAGAACAAGGGGCAGGGAAGGTGGTGTGGGGTTTCGGGAAGGTTGGCTGTGCTGGTGAGATAAAGCATTCTTTTTAGATGTTGGACCTGTTGTGGGGCACTCAGTCTTGCCTGCACTGGAAGTCATGCCAGTGGAAAGAGTGGAGGGGCACAGGGCAAACAGCCGTACCCTATGGTGCTCTGAGCTGTGAGAGGGCCTGCAGGACCGTGATCCTCATCTGAGGAAGTCTGTGGGAGAAAGAGGGGTTTAGGGCACTGACAGACTATCATGGCTTTGACTGGAGCAATCAAGAATGTAGCACAGTGGCCTCTGAACCTTTTCTCACACCTCAGTCAAAACATGCAAGCCCTGTTCACACGGGCATGCTGTCTGAGTATGGCCAGTAGTGGAGAAAACATGCACCATGCTGGTGTAGGAAAGAGGTATCCCCAAATCCCTCAAAGCCTAGAAGGGAGATGAAACCCCTTCTCCCTTGCAGAGCAGGTCCTGCTCCAAATGCTAGAGGATACCCCATGTTTCGTGGCCTGAGTAACTCTCTTTCTCTCCCAAGACATGGCATTCTCTCCATACCCATCTGTCCAGGTTTGTACACAGATTTGTCTGTCTGGATAAAAGTCTTCTTGTCTGTGTGCTTGATTAGGACTTTCTGTTTCTTCTGAAACTTTGAGCTGGCTTCCAGGACTGTGATAACAATAAAAGCCACTTCGTCGGGGTTTCCAACAGGAGGAGGGACCTGCAGGCATATTGGTAACCATCATTCAGGGTGGTTCCCATTTATCAATCCCCAGGCTTTTGAAATAATTATTATGATACTGGTTTTATATTGCTCCAGTTCTTCTTGTCCTGAAAGATCTTAAAGTACTTTTCTGAATGTTTTCTAGAAGAGTAAAATATCAATGGGGCTACGCAGCAGGAAGGATGCTGGTAGACCTATACAGTCTGAAGCAGAAGATTCAGTGCCTGATTAAGATGTCCCCACAGGAGGATGTAATTCTTTGCCTCCCTGCCCAGCAAGAGCAGAACTCATGCACTATCCACCCTACTGAGAACCCTTGAAAATATCTTCCTCACCTGAAAGTTTGTGCAGTGAAAGAAGGTGAGCTGAGAGATGGACTGAGCGATTAGAGTCTCATTCCCAGCTCTGCTTTGCAAGGTTACTGTCACATGGATTGGGGTTGCTTGCTTTCTGCTGAGCTGGAGGCACACTGTCTCTGAGAGGGGGTAGTAGAGCTGAGATGGTACTGCCACGGCATAATTTCTATTGAAAAAGAAAAAGCAAAGTCAAGTGAAACAGATTGTCTGAGAGGACAGGTTTTGACCATGGGATTTGTGTACTTCCTAATAAGACAAGTCACAGGAGATAGGACAAGTTGTGCCAGGGGAGGTTTACATTGGATATTAGAAAACATTTCTTTGTGGAGAGGGTCATCGGGCATTGGAATGGGCTGCCCAAGGAAGTGGTTGAGGCACCATCCCTGGAGGTGTTCAAAAGATGGGTTGACGTAGTCCTTAAGGATATGGTTTAGTGATTTTTGTCAGGGTTAGGTTGATGGTTGGCCTAGATGATCTTTAAGGTCCCTTCCAACCTAGACAATACTATGATTCTATGATTCTAAGACTTCTGGTCTCTTCATTCCACTGTCATGATGCCAGTGGGCACCACACTGTTCTTCTCATCTATAGGTACTGCAGCCATTAACATGAGTGTGTACTACACGCTACATGCACGTGTAAAAAGATGAAGTCACTGCTTCTGAAACTGAAAGTCAGAATATCATGAAGAGACCTCCCCATGTCACCCAAGGGATCATCAGCAGAGCTTGGCTATGTTGCAGCACTTCAGCCTTTTCACTGAACCACACTACATATCATCATCAGCTTGCTTGATTGGTTTTCTGCTTTCTGTCCTGTCAGCTACTCTTGGCCTCAGAACCAGTGCCATGCTTATAGGACCCGCTGTCCCAGCTTCATGTCCCAGACACAGAGTCTCATCTGCACCTCATCTTCAACATCTGGCACTGCTGACTCCTCCTGCTTACTGTCTCTGCACGGGTTCAGTCAGAGGCATGTTTTGCAGCAGCAGGAGGGCAGGACCTGGAAAGATCAGAAGAGCAGGAGGCAGAGATGTGACCTGCTGGCAGGTCTCAGCTGGAGCTCAGCACTCTGGCAAGAGGGAGTCAAAGTCCTCCTAGCCAGGAGCTTTGAGTGCTTTCACACTTGATTGCTGCCAAGCTGCCTTCAGCAACTTGTCTGCCGCTAATATTAGGGGATCTGATAATAGATGCTGATGATATTTTGGTTTTCCTACTTAAGCTGACTCACAGCACCTCCCCTCTGCCACTGAGGAAAAAGGATGGGATGAGCACTAAAGATTCACTGCTTGAACCTCCCATACTTCCCTTGCTCTTTCTTCTGGAGTATTTTCTTACACCCCTCTGACAATTCACCTCTCACCCTTGCTTCTGAGCTATGAAGGTACAAGACAGCATCTCTGAGGCTTTCACTCAAGGATCCCAAGACTCAGTCTGGATTACTTTCTCATCAATCTACAAAAAAGCCCCACATTTGTATACTGGCAGGACAGCAGACTGTCTATTGAAGCAAGAAATATTTCCATGAAGCAAAGCTTCATGCTGAAGGGAGCAGTGGGAAACAGCAGTAAAGCGCTATTTGAGCAGGAGCTGTGTCAGGGTGTGGAAGGAGTCCTAGAGGAAGAGGCTGGAAAAGATTACTAAAGGTTTCCCACTGGAAAAGATTTTTATAAGTAGGCTCCTGCACACAGCAGGAGGGATCCCAGCGATGACATATTCCCCACTGTAAGACATACTGTCCAAGCACAGCCTTGGTTCTGTTTGCACCTATGCTATGGCTACAAAAGCAAAGGCCTTCAAAAAGCAAGAGCCAGTTCACAAGCCAGTAAATTCTAGCAGAGGTATATGAAGATAAAGTATATGAAGAGAAGCAGTGCTGGCAACTGTCCTTGCCAGCCAGAGGTCTGAGAAAAGGCATGGAGGGAGTGGACGGCCAGCAAAGCCAGAAAGGAGACGGTGCTTTACAAAGAGCATGCCCCTTAGATACCTTGGGCTCGTGTGTGCCCACTCTGTAAAGGCACACAAAGATTTAAATGCCAACACATGGATTTGGGAGAAAAGCGTAGCCCAAGAGGAAATATATTCGGGAACACAGCAGCAGTTGTTCTGCCCGAGTCCTTGCAGAAACGCGTGGTCTCTATAAAGGGCACTAAAGGGAGAGCCAAGTATCAGGGGGAGTGTTGGGGAAGGACCCATGAGAACCAAGTGAAACCTTGGGAATATAAGAAATTACGCCTCTCTGCAAAAAACACTCCTGGTTTTAGGACTTCTGTCCTGTTTCTGTCACACCTTTACTCCCCACACCCCCCCCCCCCCCCCCCCCCCAGCATCCCCCACAGACCAAAGCACATATGCAAAGCAGCTGAGGTTCTTACAGCATTGCAGGCGTTCCAGCTGTGCTGGGCAGGAGAAGGATGCTGCCCCACAGGAAAGCGATGCTCCACATAGCTGAGTGCAGGTGAAACCCCTCCATGGAAAGTTTAGCCTCTCCTCAATCCCCCCTTCAGCCCTGCTTCTGCTGTCTTCCTTCTTCCCTCTCCCCCTCATCCAGAGCTGAAGGACTGTGTGGTGCTAGGCTGTGGGCGGGTGGAAGGGGTGGAGACAATGTCCATTGCCCACACACCAAAGGCACCTGGAGGCTTTGTGAGACTTGTTGGTGTTTCCCTGGGGGATGCCTTGCTCTGCCTTATGCAGCACAGCTGATGGCAGCACAACTGCTCAGGGATTGGTTTTGGTAGGGGGAGCCCAATTTTCATAAAGGTGTCTCTACCAGGATTTCATCAGAAACATGCTGGGGCAGATGCATTCTTTGGGAGGTTGGTAAATTTTGCTTCAAGTTCTACAGTTCTTCTGTAGAACTTCTTTTTTTTTTTTTTTAATGTAGTATTTCCTTCTTACTGAAATTTCACTCCTGCCCTGCAGCTCAGCAGCCAGACCATCCCAGGGCTTCACACACAGATCTGCCAGTGTCCTCATTCCTCCCTGAAAGAAGGCAAGATCTGTATTTAGCATCTTATTGTCTTTTTGTTTTCTATCTGTTCCCATTTAACTCCAGAGACAACCAACTTGATGACCGTTCAGAAGTGCAGAACCATGGGGAGTGTTTCTGAAATCAGGCAGAGCTCGAATTGGGCTTTTTTTTTGCCCAGCTGGTTCAGGCTTGAAGTCCAAACACTGCTGATTTCGGAAAATCAAATGTGCTCTTAGATCAGTGACATGCAGTGCTTTAAACCTGCGGATTATCTGCAATGCCAGTGCCAGGTTAAAGGCTAGCATGTCTCTGTTACAACAGACTGTGCTGGGAGGGTAGATGCTAAGGACACACGCAGGGACTGTGCCAAAATAAATCCAGGAGGTGGCCTCAGCTGGCAGCAAAGAGTGGGTGGAGGGCAAATTCACTCTATATTTGTGTATTCTTTGGTTAAGCTCTGCAAAATACACGCCTGGGGGACACTGGGGGAAAAGGAAACATAGGGTTGCAGTGCTTGAGAAGAGTTTGGAGGAGATGGGTGGTCATGTCAGTGTAGAACTACACTTATGGATGGAGAGAGCTGGTGGAAGACCAGCCACCTGGCCTGGGCAGGGATGTAAAGTAGGGATTTGTTAAAATATATGGGGACTTAAAATGTCTTGCTTTATTTGGAAAGGCTTTACAAGGGGAGCTGGCAGGGGGTGGTGGGAGCAGCCCTGGAAAAGGCTCTGAACTCAGGAGGATGGGTGGGTGAACAGGGATAGTGATGCAGGGAATGGAGGTGAATTTAAAGGTTTTTACTCCAAACTCTGATTAAATACTGGATGAGGGGACA
Source organism: Scolopax mira (assembly GCA_004320125.1). Classification (NCBI taxonomy): domain Eukaryota; kingdom Metazoa; phylum Chordata; class Aves; order Charadriiformes; family Scolopacidae; genus Scolopax; species Scolopax mira. The sequence continues at coordinate 16,608 of BJBW01005270.1, read as the reverse complement.
ATCACCCCAGGTGCACAGAGAGAGCACTGAGGATGCTTTTTGCAAGCTGAGGACAGTAGCTGGTGTGCAGCTTTGGCTCTCCTCAGATGCTACAGTCAGGGTCTTGACCAGCCACAGCTGAGACAAGTTTTTCTCCTAAGTGCCCTTGCACCTGGGTTAGAGGCCACACACCCCATATCACCCAGCCCCCCCCCAAAGAGCTGTGGCACCTGGTGGCCTGGAATGCTACCTGAATGTAGATGTAGGTGGAGAATTGTGCTGTGTGGCCTTTACTCTGCTGCTGGTGGAAGCAAGTAAATATTAGCTAATGTCATTAGCCTGGAAGAGATACTATCTCCATGTATCAGCTTCCCCACTCTTTGGACTTAAGAGCATCTGAGGGGGGTTATTTAAGATTGCCCAGCCCATCCATATAGGCAGTTCTCTCCTCCTGTGTGGATCTTGTCAGCTGCCTGTCCCAGACCAAGCAATGGGAGCACCAGTGCTCCTTTTAGCCCTGACCCTATTCCCAATCACAGCTACAGCAAGCCTGGAACCGTGAGATTATCTCCTTTTGATTTTGGGGGGGGTGGGGGGGAGGAGGCTTGGAGGGGAGGAAGAGGCTCGGTGGAAGGGACTCTCATTGAAGGGTGGTCCTGCACTCTTTGGCATCACAGAACTGAACAGTGGGGGCTCAGGGAGGCTGAGCAGAAGCAGCTCCTGGTGTGGAGCAGCAGTAGGTGAAGCTCCTGGTGTTTTGCTGATGCAGGCAGTGCCCTGCACACACCACACAGCTACAGCAGCCTCCAGTTTTGCCTCTATTCACACCGTACCGGTGGGGGTGAAAGGCTGCCGTGAGGACTGAAGCCTTATGAGTCTTCGGCTTCATTCCTCACACAAGTCTGAGTAGTGTGCAGGGCAGCTGTGCCCCAGCTGGTGGCAAGGTGGTGACAGACAGAGATCAGGAGCTCTCTGGTTCCACACTGGGCATGTTGCTTCTTTCTGGTATAGTAAGGGAGTTGCACTGTAGTTCCTTCACTGCAGGCCTCCAGGCATTTCTGACCCCTGGTCTACCTCTTCATGAAAGCAGCAGAGCCTGATTCTGGCCTCACCCACCTCAACCTCTGAATTTGTTTTTTGAACATCTGCTCTCTTCCAGTCACTATATGGTGGTGTTCCCTGCTGTCATTCACCATTCCCAAGAGGAGAAGCTCTGTGTTCACTTCAGCTCTTTGACTGAGGTTGTCCACCTGGCAGTCACCTTGGAGGTTAAAACCCAGAATTACACGCTGGTGGAGCAGGAGGTGGAGAAGCCGGGCACTTTTCAGTGCATCACCTTCCAGGTGAGTGTTGCTATGGCTGCTGATTTGGCAGTGGCTCCTCTCACCTTCACTTCAGAGAGGAGCCACCACTTCTCTAGTACATTCTGCTTTGCCTTGTCATGGGTTGCAAGCAGTTTAAGGGTCTTTCCTTACCAGTACCAGGCAAAATACAGCCGTGTCTGGGACCCTAGCTTTACTGCTCTAGTTAGCTTAACTAGACATGTTGATGCTGGAGCACAACTACAGGACCTTCAGTTAAATTTCTGGAGAGCCATGGAGTCATGCTTGGTGCTGAAGCTCTACAAACTGCCCCTGTCTTCCTCAGCACCATACAAAGTGGCTGTGCCTATGCCCTGATTGTCCTGCAGATTCAGCAGAACTCAAGGTGGGACTGTAGTCCCTTTTGGTTCTTACATCAACAAGACAATGATTAACTAAGTGTTGGTTGTCAGCCCTTAGGAGAGAGCAAGTCCTGGCTCTGGAAAGCCAAGGTAGTCTGCCATTAGCAAAAAGAACCTTTCTCCTGGTGAGCTCAGTCTTTTTCTTACTGAAATATTCCAGTTTTGCCTGGTATCATCTCCCATTACTGCCTTGGTCAGCTCCATATGTGATTTTCCTGTGTTTTTTCTTGGTTTCATAAAAATCTCACATTTATGTGAAATGGGGGAATGACATGTCAGTTGGTTCACTCTTAGGTTCATGAACAAGACACAGGCAGTGACTGCTCTTCTCCCTATATGACAAGCAGGTTAGAGACAGAGTGATAGAGTGGAATTTGGACTACCAAATTTGGGGAGTTTTTAACAGTGAGGTGATGTCTCATACCCGGGATAAGATGCAAGGTCTCTGACGAATTTGTTTTCCATTTCCTTGTATCAATCAACCTAGGTGCCAGGGACCATCCCCAGGAAAAAGGATGATTCCATGTCACACGTAAGAACACCTCTCTTGGCTGCCTCTCCTCTTACAAACTAGAGGGCTTCAGCCTCTCTGGCATCTGGGCCATGTTAATGTGGGAAAGATGGTAAAGGAGGGAAATAAATGCTGAAAGATGCAAACATGACAAGGAAAAAGGCAGAGAAAAGAGTATGAAGAAACCAGGGAGCACAGGGGAGACTATGACTAGGGAAAGGAGAGAGATAAATCAAAGGAGGGGAAGGGAGGAGAGGGAAGGTTTTGGTAGGACAGGTGCCTCTGTTTCTCCTTCAAGCTACTTGCCATCTCTGGCAGTATTTTGTTTTGGTTGTTTTTTGTGTTGTTTTTTTTTTTTTTTTAAACTGACAGTCAGAGAAGGTGGTTTTTCTCCACGTCCTGATCCACAGCGGGGACAATGTGCTCTTTGAGGGTCGCAAGAAGGTTCTCGTTGAGCCCCCGAAAAATGTCATTCTGGTAGAGACAGACAAAGCCTTGTACAAACCTGGAGAAACAGGTAAGGCAAGAAGGCAGCATCTGAAAATGGGGAGGGAAGGGTCAAGTAAGCAGACACATCTAGGGGAAAGATTTCACGTAGTGCAGCAAGCTAAGCTTGTTGGAAAGGGAAGAAAGAATATCTCTGTTATCAGATGTTTCCAGAAACAGCATGAGTCAGGGTGTTCCCCTCCAAGTTATGTCGCGCCAAATGCCCAGCCTACTGCTCCTGTGGTGGTGTTTTGGTGTAGTACCTCTAGTGACACCTGAAAGGAAAGCCAGACTCTCCAAGACACTGGACAGTCTCTTGGGATTTTTTTTTTTAAGACTGTTGTTAATATTTGAGAAAAGCTTAGAGTGACAGTTCCCAGCTGTAGAAATACAAGGAGTTACTCCACAGTCTTCATAAAATGAACAGACTGCAGACAAACCTACCCCAATGTTTAAGACATCATTGTAATCTTTCCCAATGAAGGCAGTGAGTTTCTACAGCCCACAGCTGCATATAGACCTCCCAGACAAGGTCCTCTGGGGTGGGAGATGTTGCAGAGGGCTGTCTGGAGAAATACCTCTAAGGTAAACAGATAGATAGACATGAATACTGGGGCACAGAAAAGGAGAAGCAGATTGGTGCAAGAACGTGTTGCAGCCAAAATGCTGCAATTGCCAAATTACTATCTTTTTTTTTATCTCTCTAGTGAAATTTCGAATTGTGAACCTTGATGAGGACCTTAAGGTCATTAAAAATGAGGTGAGTATCACCTTGTGCTTTTCTAGAAGTAGAAGCCTTAGCATGAGACACATTGAGAGGTTTGTGAATGAGAAATCTCTCTTCATAACCATAAGAACAAATGACATTTGAAGGTAAACTCTTGAAGAAAGGGACTGTGCTGTAAGGTAGCATAGAGGGAGGAGAAGACCTAGGGTGGGGACTGGATGGGGCAGAACTTTCTGGCCAGCATCCCATGCCAGGCACTTTTATTAATAGAGGTTCACATGGATGCTGTTTCTCTCTGTACAAAACTGAGCTTGTGTTTCTTGTTTTTTTTTTTCTTTTTTTACAGTATTCCCAGATATGGCTGCAGGTAAGTGACAATGAACAGACCAAAGGGAGAAGATGTCTGTCTCTTCTACTGTGCCCTTTCTCTCCTGAAGAGATCTGTGCCAAAAAAATATAACTTCCTAATTTTATGGTTGTGGTTGAGGTTTAGCTGAAGTCTGGGTCGGACCGGGTTCTTCATTTAAACTAAAGCTGAGCTAGAGGCAAGGCAGTAACAAACCTTTGCCCAACACTTTGTGTTGGTGTACACACACAGCACGAGCCTAAGAGCTCAGTAGGTGCAGCTGCTTCTCCTTCTCATGGTCTTACATTGTCATGGTGCTGTCCCAGCAGCTTTCCTGTTCTTGGCAGCCTTTGCAATTCAAAAGTTCCATAACAAGGTACTGGATGGAGAAGGAATCTCACTTGGTGATCTGGCATCCTCTCTACTGGGGCAAGGCTAAGCCCTTGTAGTGGCTTCTTGTGCCTGAGTATGAGCTGGACCTGCCAGATACCCACACTCCCTGTGTGACTTGGTGGCTCCATGTCCTTTCACAAATAGGATCCTCAATATAACCGTATTGGTGAGTGGGTGAATGTAAAGTCAAGACATGGCATTGTGGATCTATCCTTCCCCCTGGCCTCTGAAGCACCTCTTGGAAAGTATGCCATCTCAGTGGAGCAGGGCACGGCTGAGAAAACCTTCCATGTTGACGAATATGGTGAGATTTGGGTAACAGGTGAGGGAAAAGCAGTGTGGGTAGCTGGAGAAGAGAGCCAAGTGATGAGGCCATTTTCATCAGACCTTTTGCCCTGGGAGAACAGCAGACTGGAGACAGGGACAGATGGGTCTGTGCACATGCTGGGATGGAGGTTCTGCTGCTGCAGAGAGGAGAGGCTGTGCTCTAACATCTCATTCTAGCTGTTTCTGGGCCCTGTGAGGAGAACATTCTGCTGCTCATTGTCACCCTTTTCTAAACTAGGTTTACTGTCCACTCCAGTCAGTCGCTATAAAAGGTAGTGGCACCATGTTTCAGTCCCATTCAGTTGCAGTGATTTAGGTAAGGACAGGACCCTGTACCATTTGAAATGTTTATGCTTGACTGAGCTGGAGTAGAAAGCAGTCCCACGTGCAATTGTAGCAGCAAACAGAGGGTGATGTGGCTGAACCCTATTGCAGCATGGTGATGAATAACTGGGGACATTACTGTCTTGACCCCCGTCTGGACTGCAGCTATAACAGAACTTACGGACAATGTCCATGCTCTTTTTTTTTTCTTTTTTTTCCTCCATCTTTATCTTTCTTTCTTCTATGCAGTGCTGAAAAAATTTGAAATAAATATTGAGCACCCTCCATTTATTGCTACAGTGGATGAGGAATTTCAGCTGAAAGTCTGTGGCAAGTGAGTGCATGATTTCTGGCTTTCAACTCCAGTCACCTCCAGATTGACCATAGCTAAGAAGTGGTGTTCCAGTTCTTCCATTACCCTGTGGTTGGGGGAGTCAGTTTACTCTCTGGGACAGGTTCCTTCTCACACCTGGTCATTTACTGTGAGGCTGAAGGGCACTGAGGATGTTGGGAATAGTGGGTGGAGAGGGATGCAAACTGATCTTAAGAGACAAGCTGAAGTTCCTGAGCAAACAAAGTATAAAGCTCTAAGCTCTCCCAGGCTCCACTTCCCCTTGATGAGGGTTGGAGAGTGATCTGGATCAATGTTTCTGCTGAAGCAACCAGTCTTCAGGTGAATGTTTCTCTCCTTTGACACAGGTATACCTATGGGAAGCCTGTTGAAGGGAAAACAGACATTACTTTTGGCACAGTATCCCAGTTCTTGGAAGGCGATTTAGCAAATTCTACTGCTGTGAGGAAGCAAAACGGCTGGGTAGGTGAACAAATAGGAAAGTGGAAAGTAGAACTTGCTGGAAATACGTGCATGTCCTCTTAACCTGCCTCAGTGCACCTCTGATGTGCACCAACCTGTTTAATGTGGTGTCTTCTCACTTGTGAGACCTGATCAGACCATTGATTCCTCCTCCTGTGACTATTGCCTGAATTACCTCTCTACCTGCCCATACCTGACATGGTGTTTCAGGAGAAGGTGTAATCTTGGTGTAGGTAATGAACCCTGGGGACCTTTCCCAAGGGTCTGTATCATACTTTATGCAAGACTAGTGGTATATTCAATTCTGCCACTCCTCCCACCAATACACAGTCTATCAGAGCATCAGATGCTCTGTGGTTTAATGCCCTGTTTCTTGCTGTATCCATGTAGTCAATGGATCCTCTTAGGCTTGCAGGTGTCCTGTCTGAGATTAAGTCCAGTTCTGGTTACACTTTCTGCATGTTTTTGGTTAAACTCCCCATTTGATTTGTCCCATGGCATTCAGAGGCAGCTCTTTCAGCCTGAAAGACACAAGAAAATATTTCTAAATGTCAGAGCAGCCAGCAGCAAGCCAGAATATAAAAATCCAGCTGGATCTCTGCATCTCTTAAAACGTAACCAGTAGCAAAATATCTCCATCTGGAGTGCTGTAGAGTCTTAGCTGTGCAAAACACCAACTGAATGCCAGCTCCCTCACACATTGCATGTAAAAGACCCCACAAGGTTCTGTAGAGAATTTAACAGGCTCAACTAAAAACACTTTGTGCACCTCCCTGGCAGTTTAGCTGTACCCAGTCTCTGCCTTAATGCTCTTGCAATCTCTAACTGGCTGGATGCCCTTCTTTGACATGGCCAGAGATGGTCATGACTGGAAAGCCACTCTGTCAGGTGTTATTCATCAGGACCATATAATTGGGGGAGGAAGCTACGTTTAGCTCAGGAAAAGACATCCATGCTCTTTCAGCTGTTGGATCTGGGCTTAATCCACTCTCCTGAGTTTGTCTGTGACATAATTAACCTCTATGTGATTTGCCTGAAGCCCTTTTTTTTGACATTTTTACGGTGACTGTTTAATCAAAACATGTTAATTTTCTTCTCTGGCAAAGGTATCCATGATGGGTTTCTGCATTTGTAGGTTTTTGAGCTTCCGTCTGTTCCACAAGTATTTGGAAATACTTCTTTAGGATTGCCCAGCATCTATGAAACAGCTCCTTTTCCTCCACACCATGATCTTTCTTTCTGTTTATACCTCTCTTTCTCCAGACAAACAAGAATGGCTGCACTACTTTTACAGTGAAGACAGAGACTCTGAAATTAAGTGAAACTGATAGCTACGTAACTGTGATAGGACAAATGGTGGAAAATGGAACAGGTACTGGAGAATATGTGAAACACTCTCCTCCTTGCAGGCAACTCCTTTGGTTTTGGCCTTTCTGAGGCAGCTGAATTCCTTTTTAAAAAGGATCTTGATGTTTCCCAAGTCTTCTGGCATGATGATGGTCTCTATTCTATATACTTCTTCCATCTATTATTTCCATATTTCCTCATCCCCTCCACCTCCACTAGCATGTATATAACTTTTTAGTCATTGCCTGGGCACCAAGGTGTTCCTCAGCCAGCTGCAAAGCCCTGGCTATCCATGGAAAAGCCTGAAACAAGCTCTTGCAGTCCTTGCTAACTGTAGTGCTCCATCCTGACAGGTAGTTCCTACCCACACACAGTCTCTTGTCCTTTCTTTTCCTAAGCCTGAGACAAGGCTTCCTATATACATACTCCTGCTGTGAAGAGTCCCACTTTGCTCCCTTTTAGTCTGACGCAATACTGACTATAAGGAGGTAGGTTTTCAGCATCAGTATTAAAGTGCACTTAGCTCTGGCAACTAGAAGTATTCATGGCTTGAACTGTCACACTGTGGGTGGCCTTCAGGCCACTTTTAGGCACCTACAGTGCAGCTGTCTGTAACGAGTCACCTAGTTTATCTTCAATAAAGAGAGATAAATACTTATAGGGTATGATGCATCATGTCATGAAGCAGAGGGCCCAGAAAGATTGAGGGAATCATACCCAAGACAAATGTATTTTCTCTCCTAAATGTAGAGGTTGTGGATGTTGCAGACAGTGCTGAAGCATCTTCTTGTCTTCTGTTTCCCTAAAAGCACTGCTAGGGTTTAATAGACTCCTCATCTCTCCACCCAGGAGCAGAGACTATGGAAATGGTTGTAATTCCTATTGCGACAAGAATGAAATCTATAGAGTTCATCAACCTCCATTCATTCTACAAACGTGGAATACCATACACAGGAAAGGTAACGCTATGGATCCCTTCTCTGCTGAGAAGGCATCATAGATCAAATCTATAGGCAGAAAGCAACAATCTCCAGGGAAGTAAATGCTGCTCTACTGGTACCCAGCAACTATGAGCTAAGTCTCCTTTAGAAGCAATTTCTTCTGGCCATCCTATCCTAGTATATTCCATGGACAGGAATGCAGTTTCTGCAGGTTTCCCCAGGGGTAACTCAAGTCTATCTCTGTGCAATAAAAAGCATATGGGATGGGGGTGGTGTCAGCAGGGAAATAAGACTCACTTCAGACAAATGCTCATGGCAACTTGGCAGAAATCACTAAAGTCTTGTGTATCAGTTCACTGGCAATCATTTCTGACTCGCATCCCCTGGGTGATGCTAGGACTGCTGTCCCGTGAGGGTTAGAAACACTTTCACATGGGCCAGTACTAACCCCACTATGAAGAGGGGCAAGGAATGGCAAGAGTTAAGTTGCTGGAGACAAGATTGTTTCTGATTGTCAGGGATCCTACAGCATTGTCCAAGGAAAAGCTCAGGATCTGAGGATATCACCTTTTCCCCCCCAGTATAGGGGCATTTTGGCTGCACTACCATTTATTTCTGGTCCTGAACAGCTGCAATTGTTGGTTTTGTGCATTTATCACACTTTTATTTGAATCCTTCTGACCTGCCTGAAAGCTAGAAGGGCTGAGGAAGCCCAACGATAGAGACAATTAATATCAAGCAGGGGCAGTGCCTTGGAGTGTGGCACAATGGGATATTAACCTCTCCCCCTTCCCTGCAGATGTTTTGCCACAGTGACCAGTCTCCCCTCAGAAATGAAAGGGTATACCTAACAGTTGACATCAATGATGAGAAGACACACCTGTCATTCCTCACAGATGAGAATGGGGAAGTCCACTTTTCTCTGGATACCACTAACTGGAACAGCACTCTGGTTTCTCTAAAGGTGAGCATCAGACACAGGAAAAGGAGGATAAACTGAAGGTAGACTGAGGAAAGGGATAGCAAGTGGAAGAAATCTGAGGTTTTGGAGCACAGTCCTCTGGCTCCTGATCTCATTTGTAGAAGAATCTTTAATTATTCTTCAGTGCCATCTCCTCGGGGAAACTGGAGGCTGTGCTGCAACAGTTCAGCCAAATGGTCACCAAAGGTGCTCTGCTGTCCTGAGCTGGAGCATGGTCCTAATCTTTTGTATCTCCCCTCACCTTCCTTTGACTCCATTAAGAACATCTGTTAAGCTGAACACTGAATCTGAAAGGGAGAAAATCTCCTGTTTCTCCACTCTGGGACATGTTAGAAGTGGCTCAGTAGAACTGGCAGTTGACACTTATCTCTGTTGAACTCCACTTCTAGTGGCTGCCCTTGCCCTGAAGCAGCCCATAGCTTGTCCAGGATCAGCATGGCAGGTAGTTCTCAACCTCCCTTTCAGTACCAGACCCTAGAATTTGGGTTCTTTTCCTCACAACTTTTGATCCTATACCTGGTTGTGACCAGCCTGGCAGTACACCCATCTTCCCACCATCTGCATTTCTGCAGCTGAAGTGTGATCCACGCCCACGAGGTACAATCTCCTACTGCCATCAGTTTCTCAGAGACTGGAACCATTGCTCCAGGTGTTTTTTCCTCAGACTTAAGTCTAGCCAGGGTGAAGTTCCTAATTTCTGCTGGGCTGGATTTGGTGGTCAGAGGTTCTGTAATGTGTGAGGTAGATTTCTGATTCCAGGGAGCCTGGAGACAGGCTCAAGTTCTTGTTCCTAGTCTGTTGTCCAGAGAGCCCTAAATTATTTGCAGATAAGTAGATCTTGACCATACCAAAACTGTTTTGTACTCCAGGGCATCTGCAAAGTGAAAAACTGAAAGCAGAGGTGCTGTGTTAGGGTTAAAGTCTGATGTAGTGTGTGGAAAGATAAGGTAGGAAAAATGAGATTGTGGACAAATCTACTCAATATATATTTTTGCTAACACTTTGTAAGAGAAAGTCTCATAAGAGACTTTGAAATGCCATTTAAACAAAAGAATATTTTAAGCATACAGATGTGTGGTCTGCCATCAACTCAGGCAATAAGTGTTTTCAACAGGTGTAAAAGCTTCTTTCTGTCACTTGATACTGATTGCCAGATCCTATTTTTGTGTTCTGAAGGGTTCCTACAGCCTTGGAAATGATGATGAGAAGGTTTCTTCTGAAAGTTACTCAGGAGTCGAGGATAGCTTCCACTGGCTGAAAGCTTTCTACTCTGAGAGCAACAGCTTCCTTGAGATAAAGGCCAGGAATGATGTGATGCCTTGTGACCAAGAGCAGGAAGTCCAGGTGGATTATATCCTTGATGGAAATAAACTCGGCTCTGAAGCAGACTACATTGATTTCTACTACTTGGTGAGCACAGAAAACAACTGATGCAACGTGATGCTTACTGGTACTTTACCCTTTTCACATGGCACATAGATACTCACAGGAAAGGGTGAGCTACTCCCAGGCCAGTATAAGTCAATTTATGAGTCCTGTTTTGCCCAGACATCCTCCTGTTTTCCAGTTCCTGGACTCCATCTGCTTTAATTTGTTAGAAGTGCCTTGACCTAAGCTTGGGTGATAAATGCCTACAATTCACCCTGCTTTCTATTATGTTCACATGGGTGGCAGTGGAAGGCTAGCCTGGTTTCTACTCAGCAAGGATGCCCCAGACTTCCATCTGTGCCTAGGACAAGCTAGAATGCAACCTCTGGAGCAGCTGACCTCCTCTGGCTTGTGTCCTTACCAGAAAAGGCTTGAAACTGTATGAGGCCTTAATGCACTCCAGATGTGTGTTTTGCTGAAGTCCAGTTTCAAGAAAGTGAATCCAAAGCAAGAGTGTTAGTGCAGCCTAGCTGAGAGGTTGTGAGTGTCTAAGCTTATTCATACAGTCAAAACATACAGTAACCCAGTAATGTGAAGATCAGAGTTCACTGAGGCTTAAGAGCAGCTGCTGTTAGCTTCAGATGTTACCCTGGCTTTGCAAGCAGCCATATCTTCTCATTGCCAAACCAAGGCCTCTCAAGTACCTTCCCAGCTACACTATCACCATCTCTGCTGCAGTGCTCTTTAGGTCATGCCTTGCCAGAGGAGCTTCCGTGGCAACATCTGCCAGATGTCTTTCTCTCTTCTCTTGTGCTTTCCCCACTCTCCTCATGCCTTCAGAATTCAGGCCCTTGAATGGCTCTTCTCTTTGCTTTTCAGGTGATAGCAAAAGGCAAGATCCTTTACACTGGAGAGAAGCAGGTGCCAATTCTCCAGCATGAGAGTGAGTAGAATGGCATGAAGTTAAATGCCTCATAACACATCCCAGGAGAGTGCAACTGCTATCCAGTGACAATCTCTGCAAGTGTTATTCTTATCCACGGGTGGGAGCTATTGAAGGAAGTTCTTAGTGGTGGTCCACCCCATTAGACCAACCCAATCTCCTCTCATATCAGTCTAGTGTCCTTCTAGCTGAATGTCCTTCTCCTGCTTTGTCTAATTGATCTAATATCCAAGCTTATGATTTTATTGCTAGCTTGTAGCTTTGGGGTATATACAAAATGTGTGTACTTTGCCTCTTTACCTGAAGTGCAGTAGAGAAGAGGAATATTTTTGCCAACTTTGAGCCAAAGAAGTGGCCAGAATCCTGGGTTTATTGTTAATCTTTATCAGTGCCTGTGTGGGGTGTTCTTATCTACAGATAGAAATTATTAAATTCTCTCTTTTAATTCTTATTGTGTGCTCTACCCCAATGAGATGATTCAACTGAACACTTTCCCCCCTCTTCCTTGCTGCTGTCTTGTGCAGATCTGCAGGGCTCCTTCTCATTGACTCTAACTATTGGCAATGACTTCCTGCCTGACATCAAGCTTCTACTGTACACAGTCTTCATGGATGGAGAGATGGTGGCTGATGTGGAAGAGTTTGAAGTAGAAAAGTGCTTTAGACACAAGGTGAGTAGAAACACATTGTGTGACATCATCATTGATGCTGTGGTTCCTGGTCCTGTTTTATCCCCAGCCAAGTGGTATAAGCTGGATACGTAGAATCATAGGATCATAGAGATCAAGATCATCTAGTCCAACCGTCAACCTAACTCTTGATGAAAAACCATCACTAAACCATGTCACTAAGCTCTGTGTCAGCCCGTCTTTTAAATACCTCCAGGAATGGTGCTTCAAACACTTCCCTGGGCAGCCCATTCCAATGCTAAGTGACAAACCAGGCATTAAATAAAAATTCTACATGCCAAACCAGATGACCAGTATTTTTGGCTAGGAAACAAAGCAGGTAACCACCTTCTTCCCTGAATTTCTAGTCCTGCCCTCCCTGACACAAATGGGCAAGCCTTTCCCAAGGACTAAACCAGGTCCCCCTCCCCAAACTCTTTTTTGTCTTCCCATTGCCTGTGACACAGTCTCCCCATGCTGTCTCTAACACAAAACAGAAGCCTGCCTGCTTAGCTCCCTGTGGTAGCTCTGGATCAGAGGATGGTGGATGTGTGCTGGTGGGGGAATTCTGGCTGGGCTGTGCACACTGCAGCCCCAGGAACCATCCCAATAGGTTTCCAGATGGGCCTGTCTCAGCATCTCAGCCCCCATCACTACCTTATTCCCTGTCTTTCCCTCTGCTGCCAGGACACCTAAGAGCCCACCATCCAACAATAAGCCCGCTGATTCTCTCTTTACAGGTGGCACTGGACTTCTCACCCAAGGAGGAAGTCCCAGGGTCAAAAGTCCGTCTGGACCTCAAGGCAGCTCCAGGGTCCCTGTGCTCCATCCAAGCTGTGGACAAGAGTGTTCTCCTGAAAAAGAACAATACCCTAACAGCAAACATGGTGAGTGTGGGCCCTTCGTGACCCTACACAGTCTTTCAGGGGCAGGCAGGGAGAGAAGCTTCAGAGAAATGCTGATGCTTTCCACTTAGCAGCTTTCCTCATAGAATCATAGAATGGTCCAGGCTGGAAGGGACCTCCAATAGTCATCTAGTCTGACCCCCTGCAGTCAGCAGGGACACCCACAACTAGACCAGGTTGACCAGGACCTCCAGAAGCCTCACCTTGAAGGTCTCCAGGGAAGGGGCCTCAACCACCACCTTGGGCAACCGCTTCCAGTGCTCCACCACCCTCATTGGAAAGACCGTCTTCCTAATGTCTAATCTAAATCTGCTTTTCTTTAGTTTAAACCCATTGCCTCTTGTCCTGTTCCTGCAGGCCTTTGGAAATAGGCTCTCCCCAGCCTTCCTGTAGCCCCCTCAGGGGGCACACAGTGGCTGGTGAAAAGTCATTAAGACTTTGTTGGCACCCAGGTGCATTCTGGGAATCTGGAAGGGCTGAACGGACTTAACCTTAAAGTAGTTGTGTGCTTCAGAGGAATGAATTTAAGACTTGGACAAAAATATTGCAAGACTTGAAAATCCTAACATAATTCCACAGTGTATGCCAGAGACAGTATATCTTCCAGCTCTGGAGTACTCAACACAGACAGGACATGAACCTGTTGGAATGGGTCCAGCGGAGGGCCACAAAGATAATCAGAGGAATGGAGCGCCCCTCCTATGAGGACAGGCTGAGAGAGCTGGGGTTGTTCAGCCTGGAGAAGAGAAGGCTCTGGGGAGACCTTAGAGCAGCTTCCAATATCTGAAGGGGCTACAGGAGAGCTGGGGAGGGGACTCTGTGTCAGGAAGTGCAGTGACAGGACAAGGGGGAATGGTTTTAAATTGGAAGAGGGGAGATTTAGATGAGATACCAGAAAGAAATTCTTTGCTGTGAGGGTGGTGAGACACTGGAACAGGTTGCCCAGAGAAGCTGTGGCTGCCCCATCCCTGGAGGGGTTCAAGGCCAGTCTGGATGGGGCTTGGAGCAACCTGGTCTGGTGGGAGGTGTCTCTGCCCATGTCATGGGGTTGGAACTTGATGATCTTTAAGGTCCCTTCCAAACCAAACCATTCTGTGATTCTATGTTGAAAAGATTCAAACTAAGTTTCAGCAGGCCAGACTGTTAGAAAGAAGCCTCACCAAATGCAGGAAGACTTGCTGTACCTGTCAATAGAGCCCACAGTGTGTTCTCAGGTTCCATTTTACAGGAATGCGGTTCTAGTGCAGAGCACTTGCATCTGCCAACAGGCACATGAAGTAGTAATTATTAAATATGTAAGTCAGATGTGCCAATGCTTTGTGTTCAAACTGAGTCATGTGGTTTTTTAACCCAATCTTGCATGCTAGGGTTAGAAGGATTGAACTGTCAGAGGTGAAAGTCTGCAGACTAAAAGCTACTTGCCTACACTCACTCCTTGGGCTTTGTGTCCTCCAGTATAAGCTGGGGCAGTACCAACTTCCTCAACTTCAAAGCTTTACAAAGCATAATAGAGGGCTACAATCCAAATATTTGACCCAAACACATGCTTGTTGGCCAGTTCCTTATGAAGACCTCTCTTTTTTTCTGTTGCAGCTGTATGAGGCAGTCTTTGATGACAGCTTTACAATTGGAGGACGAGGGTTCCCTTATCACTTGGAAGACTTTGAGGCATACCCTTGTCTGACCCATCAGCCCAGACTCCACAAAAAGACTTGGATGGGAGCACCATGGTACCAAAGTGATGGTGATGTCTTTAATCTGTTTAAGGTGAGTCTCTACAATAGCACCAAATTTTTCCTGAGCCAGCATGTCTTCTTGAATACCTACAAGAATTTATCTTCAGCAAATTTCAGGCTTTCATTACTTCAAGTCATCTGTACCTTGTTCTTCAGTGTAGCCACACTCGTTTGGGGACTACAGGGAAAGATGAAACTTAAAAGTAAGTGTAGTGCAAAACACCTGATTAGAGGAAAACAATGTAAAAATGAACAAACTTAGTTTAGGCTATCATGTCTACAAAGTGGGAGTGGAAAGAATATCCCCATAAGACCTGAGCACCTCACCAGATTTTGCTGTTCGGCTAGTATTTGTAAAATCCTTTGCATGTGTATATGAAAAAGCAGCATTTCAAAGTGTTTCGGCTACCACCTTTTATGATACCTGCCATCAGAAGGTATTATCAGAATTCCTTTTTCCCTTTTACTTATCATTGATTTGCTCTCTTCACTTTTTTCCCAGAAATTGCGCATGAAAATACTAACCAATATTAGAATCAAGAAACCAGTTTCTTGTATGCGACCGGGCTTTAAGAAAAAGATGTATTCTCGGAAAGATAACGTGGTTGGTAAGGAGCAGACATGTCCATCTCCTTGCCTGAAATGTCCGTCCTCTCCCAGTTCTGGCCAGCCTGCAGCTTGGAAAGCTGATGTCCATCCTGCTGTGCCTCTTGTTTGTCTACGAGAGGAACAAAACTTGTGTCCAGGTCAATGGACCTGATTTATAAATCACAGATAAAAGCTCAACTCTCTGTGCATTATTAGCTGTCCCCATGTCCTGTGCTCTTCTCAGAAAATGTAGTGTGCTCTCCGCCAGTGCTTTCACAGATTATTTAAAAGCCTATGGCTCCATTTGAGCGTGCTGTCTCCCTCCAGATCCAGACCAAACTTGCTGGATCTGTCAGACTGAACCTCAAGCTAAACTCCATCCAACTCTGTCTCCTCAAAGCTGTGTTCCCCAAAGATACAGACTCTGTGTCAGGTTCTCATTGAAACTAAAACCTGTCCACTCCTGTTCTGTGTCACAAAGCATTTATGGTTTGTGTTAAATTGCCTGTGAATGACAAATTAATTTCACCTGTAGCTACTTATGTCATTTTCTGAGCATCACTTTCTTTTTTTTCAGAAACTCATGCTATCCATGGTGATCCTGCACCTCATTCTGATGATACAAAGAAGCCAAAACCACGGACATTTTTCCCAGAGACCTGGATTTGGGATTTGGTCTCTGTTGGGTTGGTAACAGCTTCTATCTGCCTTTCCCAGAGAGATGCCTGGAGACTTCTGACTGCTTCTGAACAAGTTCTCCTCACTCTCTTCCTGCTGTAGGGACGAGGGGCAAGCATCTCTCCAAGTTGCTGTACCTGACACCATCACAGAATGGAATGCCATCAGCTTCTGTGTTGCTGATATTGGCTTTGGGTTCTCTTCTCTGGCCACTCTTAGGGTCTTCCAGCCTTTCTTTGTAGATGTGTCACTGCCATACTCTGTGATCCAAGGAGAGACTTTCAGCCTAAAAGCCACTGTCTTCAACTACCTCAAGGATTGTATCCAGGTGAGTATTCCTTGAATCACACAGCCTCTGTTGGAGCAAAAGCTTGAGCACAAAGGTAAGCTATGGGCTTCTCAGGAGCCCTAGATACTGGCATCTGGGCTACAAAGCACAACCTCACATTTTATGACCCATGTTGTTAGCTCCTTTGTGCAATCATAGAATCATTGAATCATAGAATGGTTAGAGGTAGAAGGGACCTTAAAGATCATCTAGTTCCAACCCCCCTGCCATGGGCAGGGACACCTCCCACCAGAGCAGGTTGCTCAAAGTCTCATCCAACCTGACCTTGAACCCCTCCAGGGATGGGGCAGCCACAGCTTCTCTGGGCAACCTGTTCCAGTGTCTCACCACCCTCACAATAAAGAATTTCTTTCTGGTATCTCATCTAAATCTCCCCTCTTCCAATTTAAAACCATTCTCCCTTGTCCTGTCACTGCACTTCCTGACAAAGAGTCTCTCCCCAGCTCTCCTGGAGCTCCCTTCAGATATTGGAAG
>BJBW01005269.1:30228-46811 GCA_004320125.1 Scolopax mira | reverse complement strand
GCACAAGTCTGGTGAGGAGAGGCTGAGGGAGCTGGGGGTGTTCAGTCTGGGGAAGAGGAGACTGAGGGGAGACCTTCTCACTCTCTCCAACTCCCTGAAAGGAGGGGGTAGAGAAGCGGAGATTGGTCTCTTCTCCCAAGTCACAGGGGATAGGACAAGAGGCAATGGCCTCAAGTTGCACCAGGGGAGGTTCAGGTTGGAGATTAGGAACAATTTTGACACTAAAAGGGTTATCAAGCCTTGTAATGGGCTGCCCAGGGAAGTATTTGAGGCACCATCCCTGGAGGTGTTCAAGAGAGGTTGACATGGTGCTGGGGGACATTAGTGACTTTTTTATTTTGGTCAGAGTTAGGTTGATGGTTGGACTAGATGATCTTGAAGGTCCTTTCCAACCCAGATGATTCTATGATTCTTCCTTCTCTGTTCACTATGGGTCATTTCTTTACATAAAGATGGCGTGACAAGGACAATTAAGACTGCACAGCTTTTTCAGGATTGCCCTCAAACCAAGACAGAAACCATGTTCTGGAATTGGAGACTGCCACCGCTGACTTAGTGGGAGGGGAAGCCCTGCACAGACCCCGGGGGATGGTTTGGAATGAATTCAGTCGCAGTATTTAGCTTATACTACAACACTTTTCAAGCAGGAATTTCAAAGTACACTTTAACGTAACCAAATATGACCAGCTTCTACATGAAAACTGCAGGAAGAATCAGAAGAAAATGGAAAAACACAGAAGTTGGGTTTTTTTTTTTTACAATAAAGGGAGAGCTGGCAATAAAATAGAAAAAAGCACGAGGCACTTAAGGCTTTAAAATATTAAAAGTAAATAAATTTCAAAATTAATCAGGGAGCACCAAGCTCTGTCCTTGAGAAAGGTTGAGGATGGACTCATCACACTCATTCCTCTCAGCCTCTGCTCCTCCGGACTGTTCCCAAACCCTCCTCCCACACAGATCCTGCTCCCTCCCAACACCAGCTCCAGCCCCGCTCCCCAGCCCCACACCGGGGCACTGGCACCGGGACACCCAACCTCCGGGTGCTGCCTGATGCCATTCTCCAGGCAGAAAGAAACTGAGAATATCTTGCTTCATTTTCTTGTATAGCACAGACCCACTATCTCCTATTTCATATTCTCTCAGTATTCTTATTCATATTAATAAATTGGATGCCTTACTGTAGAGGGGCAGGATGCTCGTTTCTTATCTGGCCTGGGCAGGGAACACTGGGGAATTTTTTCTGAGTGTTGGTCAAAAAAAGCTCTGGTGCCTTTTCTCCTGTTCCCAGTGAATCACTTTGCTTCATGAAAAACCAGCACTTTAGCTGGTCCTAAAGTGTCCTTTGTACTGGTGGCGGAGCAGGAGCGTCCAGAGCTGACCACAGGGACTGAAATCCTTTCTCACCCCAAGAAGCACAGGGGGACACTCACTCTCCTGCTGCCCCAGCTTCCAGTACAACATGCAAAACGTCCTCCAGCCTGAAATCACCCTCTGGTTTGTCTGGTCTCTGCCTTCTCTTTGATCCCCCCTCCATCTTCCCTCAGACTGGACGGATGAGCGTTTGAATGGACCGTGTTCCGCTGCATCACGTACATCAGATCTTCTTCACAGGAAGAAACGAGAGAAGGACCCTTAACAAGAAACACCACGTTTGTGTAGTTAGATCTGTAAGCTAAACGACAGCCAAGGACTGTAAATCTATATGACTCCCTGTAACTTGGCTGTGAAAATGCCCACTAAGGGCGCCCGTGTCTCGCTTCTCCTTGCCTTCAGAAAGCTCTGAGGGCGCCGGAGCCAAAGGGGGATATTACTCGCAGGCAGAGTGTCAGATCTGGGCTCTGATGTCTTAACCCTCAAAAATATTTACTACAAACAAAACACGGCACACACCCAAGGGGTCAAACTACAGTAGCTGTGAACAATGCAGCTCCGCACCCTGGTGTTTGGATTCTCATCGTGCTGCATTGAGTGTTGATCTTTTGCCCAGAATTTAAATGAAGACGGAGTTTCTGTTTATATCTTTAACCGAAGACCGGTTTGGGCTCCATTAGCATTTCAGCTCCCAAGGGGTCATCAATCCAACTGCAACGATACATGTGCGTTTCAGGTCACATCTGTGAAGGAGAACGTGCCCTACCCAGATCAAGACATCCCATTAAAGTCTGCAGCCCATATGTGTGTCTGCTAACGAGCATCAAGGCAGCACATGAAAGCAGCACAGCCTGAGCCAACTCACTATGAAAATGAGCAGATTCAAAGGCAACGGTGACTTCCCTGACATCTGGGCACAGCCTCCCTAGGGGTCAGCTCTCCTGGCGTGATGGCAGTGCTCCTGCATCTCCTTCCCACTGATTTCCAGGCACTTCCTCAGCCATCAATCCGGTTGCACCTTCTCCACCGGTAACGGCTACACCTGGTAACGTGATCCTGTGTACTTGCTATTCACTCCGAAGAAATGCAAGAATGTGTGAGCCAAAACAAACAGATTTCAAACACCACACTGTTCCCAGTGACAGGATGAGGGGCAACAGGCACAAGCTGGAACATGGGAAGTTCCACTCAAATATAAGGAAAAACGTCTTTGGGGTGAGGGTGGCAGAGCCCTGAAAGAGGCTGCCCAAGGAGGGTGTGGAGTCCCCTTCTCTGGAGATCTTCAAGCCCCCCCTGGATCCTGTCCTGAGTGATGTGCTCTGGGCAACCCTGCTTTGGCCGGGGAGTTGGACTGGAGGATCTCCAGAGGTCCCTTCCAACTCTGACAATTCCGTGATTCTCCAAGGTGTCCCAGTTTGGTACCAGCTCTGAGCAGAATCCTCTCAGCCCAGACTGTGCCAAAAGCTGTCACATTTTCACACCCCTACTGCACACCTGAGCTCCGGGCAGTGAGAAGCCACCCAGTTTCCTGCATGGAGATGATGTCCGAACCCCTGCTGCTTGCTGAGCAGCCACGTACCCATCAGTATGTCCAGCATCCCTCCTCTGGCCCAACCAGCCCTAGGACACAGTGAGGCGAGAGGCTGGGTGTGGGGTAATCACGAGCACTGATGGTGAGCTCATCTCTGAAGTTCACAGAAGGCTTCATCTCAGGTTGGCATTGGCACCAAACAACAGCCAGTCCCTCTGACATCTGCAATGGTGAAGAGCATGGAGCAGAGGGGAAGCTGCAATGGAGCCCCCAGTGTCCTGAAGGCAGAATACACACAGGCCATGGGAGTTGTGATGCTGCCCTGTAATGTCACATGGAGCTCACCACGGGGTGACAGAGGACCCAGCACTTTATTGGAGGCCTAACAAACTTCCTCCCCTTGGAGAAGGTACTTCCCACTGTCTGTCCAAGGACAGACCGATGTCCCAAGAGAGAATAGTGAAGGCTGATGGTGGCACAGTCATAGAATCACAGAATCACAGACTGGCCGGGGTTGGCAGGGACCTCTGAAGAACATCCAGTCCAACCCCCTGCCAGAGCAGGGTCACCCAGAGCAGGTTCCACAGGATCATGTCCATGTGGGGTTTGAATGTCTCCAGAGAAGGAGACTCCACCACCTCTCTGAGCAGCCTCTGCCAGGGCTCTGACACCCTCACGGGAAAGAAGTTCCTCCTCATGTTTAGGTGGAACTTCTTATGTTTCAGTTTGTGCCTGTTCCCTCTTGTCCTGTCACTTGGCACCACTGAGAAAAGACCAGCCCTGTCCTCCTGACACCCACCCTTTAAGTATTTATAAGCATTGATGAGATCCTCCCTCAGCCTTCTCTTCTCCAGACTAAAAAGATCCAAGCCTTTCCTCATAAGAGAGATGTTCTAGTCCCTAGATCATCTTTGTAGCCCTCTGCTGTCCAGCAGTTGCCTGTCCTTCTTGAACTGAGAAGCCCAGAATTGGACTCAGAGGTCCAGATGTGGCCTCACGATGACAGAGCAGTGCGGGAGGATGACCTCCCTCCACCTGCCAGCCACACTCTTCTTGATGCCCTGCAGTGTGCCCAAGAACCATCACCCTGAGTCTCACCTCAGGGCTTGGGATAACCAAGCTCCTGCAGCACAGCAGCCACTTCAGCTCTTTCAGGAGCTCTGAGAAACTCAGGGGAGCCTTTCATGAGGGCAAATGTGTTTCCTGTTAGAAATGGCCTAACTCAGGCAATCATTTAGCTTCTTGTCACTCTGTACTCGGTGGGAAGTATGGACATCACCTTAATGTAGGGACATGGGGAATATAAAGGCATAAGGACATCATTATTAAACCAACAGGGTAAGTTTAGACTAAACATTAGGAAAGAATTTTTCACAGAAAGAGTGGTCGGGCATTGGAATAGGCTGCCCAGGGTTGGTTGAGTCACCATCCCTGGACGTGTTTAGGAGTTATTTAGATGTGGTGTTGGGGGATATGGTGTAGGGGAGAACTTTGTAGAGCAGGGTAGATGGTTGGACTTGATGATCCCAAGGGTCTTTTCCAACCAAAACTATTCTATGATTCTACTCTATGAGTAAAATATGGGGCCTAAAATCTTTTACTGAACTATACAAGCTTTACATAAACTTCTGAAGTTGGAAATCACCTGCATGTGCTCCCTGAGAGACAGCAGAAGCTGCCAGTTTTATGAACTCAACCTGCAGACACAGCACAAAGGCCACAGCCCATCCTGTCCAAGCTCAGGACACATCTCTGAAGGCAGCAAGAAGGGACCAACCCCTGTGCCGCTGTCACAAGCCCCACTGGAGACAACACACATGAGGACCATCCGAAAAAGCAGTTTTTATCTATAAACTAATTTGCCGTGCTGCAGTATCCTACAGCCAAGCAACTCAAAAAGCTTTTAGGGGAAAAAAAATGAGAAGGGAGAAGGAGGGAGAGGAAGGAAGATAGAAGGGAGAAGAAGGAAGAAGAAGGGAGGAGAAGGGAGGAGAAGGGAGGAGAAGGGAGGGGAAGGGAGGGGAAGGGAGGAGGGAGCTCTCTTACCTTGGTACTGGGAGGGAGACTCTGACAGGCGGCCGTACTTGTGCTTTTTACCATCTTTCCAGTCTATGACTGTGACAAGAAATAAAGCATTTGTGTCAGCGAAGGAAGCCAACCAATGCACTCTTCAATGTTATCTGCTCATGTCACCTGCTTTACAGGCACTTCGGAGGAAAGGAGTGACCTCCCTGCCTTCACCCCAGGTAACATGGATGATCTAAGTCCACGGGGCGTGCTCCAGAGAAGACTCGACACAAGGTACTTGCACCTGCATCAGTCTCTGCCTGGTGCTCACCAGCTCATGTTCTCCCACAATGGCAAGAAATAACATAAAAAGCCACAAACTGCTACAGGTTCATCATTTTAACTGCATGAGGAGGTGGCAAGGCTTGAGAGAAACAAATGCAAAAGCCACAAAAACCAGCACACGTGGATCTTGTACACAGGGAAGTGGAGCCTGAATTGCTTCTTATTTATCAACTCCAGGTTATTGCAGCTGCCCTCAGCCACACAAACAGCCTCGACCCTCAGTGGAGATGGAGAGAGCTTCTCCCAAAGTCTGCACAACTGCCCTCTCCACACACAGCACTGAGTTACCACCGCGTGTCCTGCACAGTTAGTAGAAGAGCACCACAGGCAGCACTGTCTCTGAAGAACATCTCAGCTGAGTTGTCTCTGCTCGTGAGAGTTTTGGACCTCAAAGTTGCACAGAAGTAAAATTCCCGAGACAGCTTTGGGAAGTGATCGAGCAAGAAGCAGGGGATGCTGATGACACCAAGCTGTGTGGCACGGTCGACACACTGGAGGGAAGGGATGCCATCCAGACGCTGGAGAGTTGCACCAGTGTGGACCTCATGAAGTTCAACGAGGCCAAAAGCAAGGTCCTGCACCTGGGTCAGGCAATCCCAAGCCCAAATCCAGGCTGGGTGGACAGAGAAAGAGGAGAGCAGCCCTGAGGAAAAGAACTTGGGTGTACTGGTGGATGAGAAGCTCCACACTGCCCGGGAACATGCAGTGGCATCCCAGAAACCACCTGCATCCCAGGCTGCATTCCCAGCAGCATGGCCAGCAGGGCAAGGGTTTATAATGGTTTATAATAAGATTCTGGCCCTCTGCTCTGCTCTGGGGAGACCACATCTGGGAGTGGGTGTCTTGTGTCCAGCTTTGGAGTCATCAGCACAGAGGAAGGACACAGACCTGTTGGAGCGGGGCCAGAGGAAGGCAGGAAGATGCTGGGAGGGCTGTAGCCCCTCTGCTGGGAGGGGGGGCTGAGAGAGTTGGGGGGGGTTCAGCCTGGAGAAGAGAAGGCTCCAGGGAGACCTCAGAGCCCCTTTCAATCCCTCAAGGGGCTCCGGGAAAGCTCTCTTGATGAGGGAGGGGAGCCAGAGGATGAGGGGGAACAGTTTAAAACTAACAGAGTGGAGAATGAGTTAATATCTCAGGAAGAAGTTCTTTGGTGTGAGGGTGGTGAGAGCCTGGCCCAGGTTGCCCAGAGAAGCTGACTCCCCCAGCCCAGGGAGTGCTGGGTTCCACAGCAGGGCCTGCCCCGAGCCAGCTCCTCCACTCGCTGCTGCCTGAGCCGGGCACCCCTGGGACTGCTGCTGTGCTCCAGCTCATTGATTTTACAAAGCATTTTTAGAGTTATTATAAACCATGTGGTAGTTCTCTACGAAATGCACCTTGCCCCCAGGAAAAGCAGTTCCTTATGAAAAGAACAAAAAAGAAAATAGGGAAAATTTTGAAATCTCCTGACAAGCAGCTGAAAGAAGCTGGGCACAAGCTGCTGCTGGAGTGAACCAGCAGGTCCTAAGGTGTCTGAAAATGCTTTAGGACCATTATTTTTGGCAATCCTCTCTTCCTGACATGTTCTCTTCAATATCTCCTTGGACAGAAGGACTGCTTGGAGGGTTTATCCCTTTAATGAACCCAAGAGACATTTGGAGTGTGGCTATGGCATTGCTAGACAAGGACCAGACAAAGAGTCTCGTTGGAGAGACACCAATGAATGAAAAAGCTGGAAGGGCACCCTTCCTGTAAATGTATTCCCATGAAGGACAGTGTCCTGCCATCTCCTTAAGAAAATAAGAGTGAAAGACACGAATTATTTAATTTAGAAGCAAAAAAGCCCTCAGTATGAGTAACGCTGCTCAGGACAGCTCTTTAATAGCAGATGAAGTTACATTTTACTGGTAACCTTTAACATGCAAAACCCTTCATTAAGCAGGCTGGAAAAGCAGCAGAGAGGGGAAGAAACACAAGAATTTCTGCAGGCAAATAAAGAAAAAGGAGAAGTCCGATGCATTATTAAAAAAGCATGTAAGTAGGACAGGAACCCACGTGTGCAGGAGGCAGGTGTGGATTCTGCAGCCCGTGGCATTGCCTTTGCAGCAAAAGTCCCACAGCCACACTCCACCAGGCAGGAGGACAAGCCCTAAGAGGCTAAATCTCAGCAGCCCGGTCTGTGGCCACGCTGCTGCCTAATCAACCTGCCTCCTTCACTGCCAAGCCCTCCAGCTGCCTCACAGCAGGCTCTCCCCATTCCCTGCTTCCCTTCATTTATTGTCACTTCATTAAAGGACAAGCAGCATTAGGAAGAGGATAATGCTTCTGTGAGATGAACCACCAGAGAAGCAAAGGGGACGTTTAAAAAAAAGAAAGGGAGGAGAGAAATTGAGCATAGAAATCTCCTGCAATAAACCCTGTGAGCGCGTAGCAGATGTGAACAAAGAGCTGTGGAGGATGCTCTATCCTCTCTGCTTCTCCCTTCCCCCACGCTCCGGAGCGCGTGTGATGAGATCACTCCAGTCCAAGCCACACGGCACAGGGCTAAAGGAAATCAATATTTGTGTTAAGCACAAGAAGTCCAAGCAGCTCAGCTGCAGGCAGCCTGCTCGGCTCCCCACTTCTTGCTGGGGCATGAGGAACAGGCGTGTGGTGGCCTCGAGCACCGCGGCTGCTACTGCGGGTGCCGGGAGGAGAGACTCTGGTGGCAAGAGGTAAGTGTCCGTGACAGGTCCCATCTCCACAAGGTGGGCTGGTCTCTGGTTTCACGCCTCATTAGAAGGGGAGGCTGATGCCAGTGGAGCAGTTTGCCTCATGCTGGGAGCAGCAGCAGATGGTGAGTGCCGTGAGCTCCACAGGGCACCCTCCATCCCTGACACCCTGCCCCAAAACCGTGGGGACACAGGGAGCCCCCAGCCAGGGATTCCTCCTCTGCTCATCCTGGGGGAGCACTGATGAAGCCTTCTCCACACGCTGCCAGAGGAACCAACAGCTCTGTCAGTGTGTGGCCCTGACTCCCACCCCGTCACCAGCTCCCAGTGCCCTCGGTCCTTCCATCCGCACCCGCCGTGACCGGGCCTTGGGCTGTGCCAAGCATCACTGCTCACCTTTCTGAGGGCCTGGCTTCCGCATTATATCCCCCACTGCTGTCCTTATCCTGGGACTGGCTCGCTTTTAGGTAACTGAAGATGTCTAGGACAAAAGAAATAAACATGAGAAAATTCCCCCATTCTGGAGCACACAGTCATCTGCACCATTAACTAATCACACAGAGGGGAGAAACCAGACGCTCCTTCGCCCTGGGTTGCACAAGAACATCTCCTCCTGAACACAGATAATTCATTTCAGCCCCTCTGAAACTACAAGTCTTTCTCTGACACGTGAACGACTTCAAATTTATGGAAGCAGGAGCAGCATAAATAAGTGAGAGGAGCATATGCCAGTCTCTGTGCTAACTCTCCAGTGGGTCCTGAGTGGGTGCAGAGAAGCAGGGGCTGCTCTTCCTCACTAACAAAGGGAGGCAGAGCTGAAATTTATGAAAGAAAACACATGGAAACATAACATTAACTCTGGCAAAGCAGCACCACAATCCCCAGCTCACCACTTGCGATTCAAATTGCTCACAGCAGTTCTGTGTAATAAGGATGAAAAATTGGACAATGACCCAGGAAATATTTTTGCTATTAGTGCCACAACCAATGGCCAAGCTGCGCTGCAGGGTTTGGTGGGGTTTTTTTTCCTGGTTGGAGGAAAACTGTCTGGACTTTCCCCAAAAAGAAAAAGCGTTTTCATTCTTGTTATAAGCAAATGTTACTGAAAATCAGAGCTCTTGGGAGCCGGACGCGGAGCTTGCAGGGCAGTGTCTGCTGTGGGCACCCAGCCTGGCCAAGGCCTGGTGAAAATACTGAAATGAAGGGCTGAGCTGCAGACAAACCCTCAGGAAAGCTGGTAAAAGCATGTTGTGACACTGTGTTAACTAATGAAAGGTTAATTGTGCCAATATAACTCCATTTTGTTCACAGTGGGGCCGTCAGGCTGGAGGACGTGAGAGGAAGCTGTCCCAGGATGCAACGCTGAGTTTCTGCTTTAAAGGGTTATTTACGGCACCAGCTTGGCAAGAAGTTCTGATTTTGAAAATCAGGCTTTTTCCAAACCTAAGAGAAACCAAGAGTTTAATTTTCTATGAAAGCTCTACAAACTACAGCCTTTATGTGCAGCACATGCAGCATTGCGCAATACTCTGAGAAGGAAAATAGGAAAGGAATATTAAATACTAAAGGAAAAAAAAACCTAGTTGTTTTTAAATCCAAATCAAAAGGTACACAGTAGTCTCTTATTGCCTCTCTCATAAATAGTGTGTGTGTGCGTTTGTGCATACTTTTGAAAGGAGTAAGGTTTCTTTTCCTTTCAATAACAGAAAGTAATCAACATGCAAAAACTTATTTACAACTTTTAATGCTTCTTTTCATAATTTTCTTCAGTCATTTTTATTAAAAGCTAGCACTCATGGTAGGGAAAGTCCCCCAGCCATAAAAAACAGCATGAAAGGTGTTACAGAAAGGCAGTAAACGTTCCCCAGCCCCGCTGCCTGCTCAGCTCCCCCTGGACATGGGGCTTTCTGAAGGTCCCAAAAGCTAATCCCAAATCCCAGGTGTTTGGAGGAGGCAGGGGCTCCTGTGCCACCAGGGTGGCTTTGGAAAAGCTGCTACAGCACAAGCACTGCCCAGCCGGGACGTGTGACCCTCCCTGCTGAGGTTTTTGGAGGAAAAATTCATGGCCGTGTAGGAGATGCCCAGGTTCAACTTGTGGCTCAGGGGAAGGAGGTGACACTGCACCTTCTGTCCTGGCAGAGATGGCCAGGGCAGGAACCCCAACACCCAGAGGGCTGCTGGTGTCCCCCAGCCAGCACCGCAGGGACTCAAGTCGTGGAAGAGAATGAGACATTGTAAATGCTGCTCCGATTAAAAAAAGAACACTAAAGAAAGGTGTCTCTTCCCCAGAGGGGAAGGCTCGGGCTGCCCAGGGACTCCACTCTGCTGCGAGCCCCGTGGGTGCGAGCCTGGGACAGCGCGCCCCAAACCACGCTTCCAAAAACCTGTCCCACTGAGATGGCCCCGGCCTGATTCCTGACACCCCTCAGAGTCCTCCACCGTGGCTTTGAACCCTGCAGCTCCCCCGTCCTGTGGGAACTCCCTGATGGCCAGGTCATCATCATTGGCAATGAGAGGTTCAGGTGCCCTGAGGACTTCTTCCAGCCTTCTTTTTGGGGTATGGAGTCCTGTGGTATCCACGAAACTACCTTGAACTGTGATTCTGTGAACATGTGCTCCCACCCGGCCAGATCCTATCTCAAAAAAAAAAAAAAACCCCAATGCAATATAATTGGGGTGTTTCAGGGCCACACTGCCCAGAAAAGAGCCAGAGCCAAACTAGGCCTACTTGCCCCACTGGCAGCTTGCCCTGCACAGCATGGCTGCGAGTCACCAGAGCCACCAGCCTCACTGATCCCAGGGACAGGGACCCATCCCTGTGCTCTCCTTCACCCAAAGAGACAAACCCCATGTGCCCCAGCCCACTTCAAACTGGCAAACTGGTGTCAGGTGGGCTTTCCTAAGACAGGGCTTGGGGACTGGGAATTCCCATGGCTGTAATTTCATTCCGTAGGTGCCCAGAGAAGCTGTAAAATCTCCATCCTTGGATATACTCCAAGTGCCACCAGCTGTCACCCTGAGAGCTCAATTTAACCCTGACACTGAGTCTGAGCTCGAGGCCAGCCCAGCTCCACCTGCAGGGTTGGACAGACAAACCTCAGAAACCTCCTCCAGCCTCAAACTCCCTCTGATTTTATTTTATTTCACTGACACCGACAGGAAGGCAAGAGGAATCGCCCAACGAGGCTGAACCCCCGTGTGAAGAAGAGAGAGCTCAGTGAGAGAGAAGAAAGTGAAGCGTGGAACAGGCAGGGCAACAGACACTCGGGGCAGTGGGGATGTGGGGGGTCTTTACACTCCTCAGAGACCGAAGACTGAAAAATATCTTAAAGTAATAAATCTCAGAAGCTACAGTTTGGTGTCCAAGGGGGAAAAACAGAGTAAACACAGAGACAGGTCTTCCTGAAGGAAGGACCTTAGACACAAACACGCCCCAGATGAGAACTTGCCGGCTGGACCAGTGACATGGAGGAGACAATCTTCATTTTACATCAAATAAAGCACCAAGATTCCCGTGGCCCAGCACAGGCTGCAAGACCCCGACTCCAGAACCGGACACTTGTACAGACACCGGCACATCACAGTTAAAACTTCCTCTTTCTCAAAACCTGTATTTCTCATGCTTATGGATATCAAGATCATCCTGAGAGCACAGACCACAGTTTTACATGGTGTTGGTTTCCAGAATTTATGCCCTGAAAGACAGAGCAACGTGCAAATCCACTTCAGCAGAGCGCTACCTTAAAATCTAAAAAGGCCAACTGATTTGCTGCCTTTTGTAGCAGATAAAGTGCCTTTCACAGAGTTTCAAACAACTTCCACTCACCAAGATATCAAAAGTGCCAACGGCTCCACTGAACTGTCATGGGCTCTAGTTTCCCATCACTCCTACAAGACAGCAAAGTCAGAACAAATACTGTGGCATGTCAAAACCTGAAAGCATAGAGACAAAATGAAAAAGTTTGCATTTAATTGCAGAAAGGCTAGGTTTCCAGTTGCATTATTCATGTTCATATTTAATTCATTTAAAACATCCAAATTTAAATTTAAAGACAGCTACGACAAACATTCCCACTTGCCAGAGTAAAGCTGCGCAGAACTTGACACAATTTAAGTTCAGCTTGAGCTGAGTACACGGGCCCACAGCTCTGCACACCTTTGATAGGAGTAAGATCACATCCACTGAGTTGATATAAACTGGTTCAGCTTTTGTAAAATGGAACTGTCACACAAAGAAGGATTTAAAAGACTAGACCTGATTAGTAATAAAAAGGGGAGAGACCCCAGGGGAGGCATATAAAATAATGAATAGCACCAAGGGAGTGAACTGGGGGCTCTAAATTATCCCTTCCACAGTGCAGTAGGGCAAATCTGTAATAGTAAAAAAAAAAAAAAAGCATATATCAGGGAGAAGGAAATTTTGTTTATTAAAAACTGAGAGACAGGCAGGTTCCTCATGGAAGGTGTTATCAAGACAAGTAAATAAGTAACACTAAAACAAGGACAAAGACACTCGAAAGCAAAGCAGGGTTTATAATCGGGTCAAAGCATGAAAGGCCACGGGTCCAGCAAAAGCTGCCCGAGCCGGGGGGTGACGGCCGAGTCCTGCCCCCCCGTCACCCCGGGTGCTGGTGGTGCTGCTGTGCGAGGGAAAGCCGAGTGCTTGCCCCCCTGCCCAGCTGTGGCACGGCCCTGGAGGAGACCAGTGCGGCCAGAGGTGGCTTTGTCAGCAGCCCCGGCATGGGTTCACACTGAGATTTACACCGTGGGTATATTTTCCTTTCCTTGTTTAGAACTAAAGGCAGCAGAGATGCAGCCAGGGCTGGGAAGAGCATCTCAGGGCACATCCAGCTCCAGCAGCCACACGGCACAACCATCGCCAAACTGCATCTAATTAACTTCTCCCTCCCACTGCTCTTACCAACAGGCTCTTCCAAAAGCTCATCCTTCTCATCCCTAAGGGGAAAACGATGCAATTTCCCTGTGCCAGATTGGAAGGGACCCTCGGGGTTACAGGGGACCCTGCTCTGCGATATCTGCCCACTAAACGTTACAACCACAACATCAATAAAACAAAAAAGTGAGAAAACGTGGATGGGAGATGCTGTCACAGCTCTCCAGCCCTCCAAAGATGCACGTAATCTCTTTATCTACAAAGCTCCGCTCCTTCAGAGCGCGTAATTATCAAAAAAAGTTAAAGCTGAAGTTCTTCATGTCTCTTCTAGGCACTTCTTTATTCTGCAAAAGGCACCACTCGCATCCGAATTATTTCCTGGGGTTGTCTGGATTTCCTATTATCCGAGGAAGATGATGGTGAGCCTTGGGACAGAGGCCAGGACAGTCGACAGGGCGTGGGATTGAAAGGGCAGTGAGGGTTTGTTGACAACGGGCCAAGCATCAAGCCAGACAATGCAGTTGCCAGCAGGCAAGATGTTTTCAGAAAGAAGAGGAAGAAAACTACCAGGAGTGAAGCTAAAAAATGGTTTTATTAGGTCGGATGCATACCCACAGATTAGGATCAAGGAAAAAAAAAATAATAAAAAGAAAACTCTGCATATTGCCAGAGGAGTGTGAGAATGATGTTTCTTGGAAATCCCACGGGACAGTGACAGGAGAATTCTGATGGTTTCTCATCACACAAAACACCTGCAGCCATTGAGTTTTTCCCCCACAAAAGCATGAGCCCCACGACCAGCCCAGCCAGGAAAGATCCCTTCACACAACCTCTGCTTCAACTGCGTTTGGATTCATGGGTATCTTCCCATCAAACACTATGGATGTTTCCAATAATAAGGAGCAATCCCTTACAAATTCCCTCAGGCAATTGACACGTTCCTGCAGTCCCAGCTCCCGGGGGGAGGCCCAGGAGGTGCCCACTCCTGCTCCAGCTCCGTTCTGGAAGCCCAGAGGGGTCACACAGAAACGTCCAGCTCCATCCCAACCCGTTCAGGGAACCAGGCTCAGAGATCTGATGAGCAGATGCTTATAACCATCTCTGCCTGCTCCTTTAATATCTTTTTTAGTCATTTTTAATTTCTCCAGTGGAGAGGCACTTTGAGGTTGCTTGAAAAAGTTGAGGACCACCGGCGTGGTATCTCAAACACTTCTTCCCTCTGTTGTTTTTCAAGCCACACTTGGCTCCTCAGATATAACCATAACTTTTGCTGGCCTAAACTCAGGGTTTTCCCCCTCAAAGCATGCTCTGATGGGCTGGACTGACCCCTCTTCTGGACAGAAGCTGATGACCAGCAGAGAGGTCTCAGCACCACCCTCAACACCAACCTCCTCGGACAAGGAGCACGAAACCACCACGACAAACAAATGTGGAACCTGAAAGAAACTCCAGAGCAAGTAGCTGCAAATTTTGCAGAGGCGAGTCAGAATTTATCTCGACCAATGGGTTTATTTCCTTCCACCTCCCTGTCGCCATCCTCCTGGGCAAGGCTGGAGTCTTCTTTCTCCTTGTTCCCACACAGCCCTGTTTTGGCAGCTCCGAACAACGGCTGAAGCTCCAGCGCCCCTGAGAGTATCACTCCCCGTTAGGTCTGGAGGGTCCTTTCCTTCATTCTAGGGAATTTTTTTTTTCAAAGAAACAGTGTAACAATGAATGTTGGTATTTCCATCTGGAGTGCCGATCCCCCTGTGTGATCTGAAATATCTGATGGCTGCAAACCATTACTCATCTTTCTACCAGAAGGATTTTGTGTCATTTCTAACATCTCTTTCTCTCTGGAACTAATTTTATCTTCCTACCATGGAAGAAGTGGACTGATAAACTCCAGACACCACGACGGCTCCTTAGAAACACATTCTTGTCAAAGATGTTAAGACATTGAGGTGTCTCGGAGATGTGATCATGAGCAACACACTTCCTCAGCCCCTGAGCCAACTCTCATGGGAAAACATATTTTAAGAGAGACAAAACCCATACAAGCTACTTGGATAGACCATGTCTCTACAATGAAAAGATCAACTTTACGACTTCCTTCTGAGCACCTTCAGGTTGGAGGGGAAAGGAGCTGGATCAGCCTCTGCTGCTCAAGGAAAAACCAGTGGCTCAGGGTGAGGGTGAAAACCAGGGACCACTGGAGGGAATCACTCACCAGTGTGAGGGAGGCTGCAGGAGTTACTGGAGGAAATGAAATAAAACCTTGCAGGATTCCCATAAAGGTTTCCCTCTCTCTCAAAATAATCTCAGAGTGAGCTTTGGCTCAAAAGAGAAACCTCTTGCCATGTCCCAACGAGAGCAGACCTCGCTCTTCACTCAAGTGGTTGCAATAAAAACGTCATGTTTGGCTCCAGGAACAGGAGACCCAGGCAAAGAGCAGCAGAGAGAGGAAAGGACACAAAAAAAAAAAAAAAAAAAAAAGCCAAGTGAGATAGTCTGGCTTCAGTCTGCTCCAAGGAAGCCCTTTAACATATTCAAGCTTCTCCATACAGGCTGTCCTACCAAGGAGTGGAGGTGAGGCTGCTGCTCCATGTCTGCCATCTCTCTGCAATAGGATGAGCACTCGGGGCCTTGGAATCCTCCTTAGAAAGATGGGGCTTGACTGCTTGGAGAAGTTCACTCATTGCTGAAAGCCAGAGCTGCTTGTGTTTTAAGACCGGTGCTGCTTTGCTTCTTAAAAAACCCACACACAAATAGAAAGAAAGCAGTGGAAAATCTAAAGCCTGGCCATGCAGGACAGCACAGAGTGACAGAAAGGTTTGGGTTAGAAGGACCTTAAAGATCATCTAATTCCAGCCCCTGGTCATGGGCAGGGACAAAGATCCCGCAGAGGACCCCGTGCTGCTCCCCCTCAAGGCAACGCTGCGTTCAAGGCTTGGAGCAAAGACCATTGTCCTGGAGACAGGGAATGGTCCACCATGAAGCCCATGGCTCATGGGGCATAGACTTACAGTAACCATAGAGACCTGAACCCCTGGTTATGCTCCAGAATGACTTGACTTCAGCAGATCCTTCACTGCTGGTCCTGCTGCTCAACTGACTTTCAGACTTTGCGTCACCGTCATTTTCCCTTGGGTGAGCAATGCCCACACACCACATCCCAGCGTGAACGAGGCCAATAAGAGCACAGCTCACCATCAATCTTCAGAAAGAAGCTTTGGGGAAAACGGGTCTCTGTTTCTGGGTGTGAAACAGAGACATTTCGGGGACACACCACCACCTTACCCCCAGTGGAGCTCTCCCAGAAGCACTGTAACAGAAACCAGACGACAGACTTTTTGTACAATTGAGATGTCTTCTACATGTAGAAAATCAAGGGACTGATGGACATACCAAGTGCTGTTTAGGAAGAACATGCAAAAAATTCCTTGCCAAAGCATCTGTGCACTCTAAGCTGACATTTCTGCCGCTGAACCATCTGGGTTATAACTAATCAGGGTCAGCAGGATTCCCAGAGTCAAAAGTTAAAGTTTTCTGCCTTTAGAAGAAGAACGACTTGGGCTAAAAGAGGCAGGTGTGGTGTCCCAGGATACCTGACACCCAGAATCATGGAATTGTCAGAGTTGGAAGGGACCTCTAGAGATCATCCAGTCCAACTCCCAGCCAAAGCAGGGCTGCCCAGAGCACATCACTCAGGACGGCATCCAGGGGGGGCTTGAAGATCTCCAGAGAAGGGGACTCCACACCCTCCCTGGGC
>BJBW01005269.1:18572-30207 GCA_004320125.1 Scolopax mira | reverse complement strand
TGTTCCAGCTTGTGCCCGTTGCCCCTCATCCTATCGCTGGAAACCACTGAAAAGAATCCTCCTTCAGGATTCCATCCTCCTTCAACCCCCCCTTTAGGTACACCCAGCTCACTGGGGTCACCACCAAGTGGAGGAGAAAATTTACCCCACGCGTGGCACTCTGTGCTCCTGACCCAGGAGTAGTGACAGCAGGGAGTCAGTCCAGGTGCCACTTCTACACACCTGGGCTTCCTTCCAAAGCCCTCCCAGCAGCACGGCGAGGTGCAGAGCTACGGAGCACCCCAACAGGCCTCAAGGCTGGGACCCCATCGCCGGGGACAAGGGCAGACACCGAGAGCGGGGTGAGGCTGCACCGAGCCTGGAGGCTCCATGCAGAGAAGAAAGGTTTGAGGCAATGAGAAGAAAGGTTTGAGGCAATGAGAAGAAAGGTTTGAGGCAATGTGGCTATTTTAATCTGCACTGAACCACATGCCAAACCCAAAAGTTATTAATGAAAGCAGATGGCTTACAGAAGACCTTGAAATGGGATTCTGCCTGTGACGGTTACAAAGACACCCCATTCAAAAACACACAATAGGATGCTTCAAAGTCTTTAAATAAGAATTTAAACAAGAGTATATATATATATAAAAAAAAAAAAAAGGTGCACGGTTTCCATACCATCACCAAGCTGTAATGGAGGCACAACCTTCTCTCCTGGCTCCAGGACAGGCTGACACAGCAGCCCAAGCACAGAAAATCACAGTGCCTTTTCCAGACAGCAATTACACACACCATGGAAGTGGCCCCAAAAATATGCCTCAATGAGTGAACTCTTCATAGGTCTCTGTTCAACACCCACTGCATATATCCTACAAAAAACTGTTTAATCAACCCTAAACTTACTGTCTGCTGGACTGTATCTTATTAAATCGAAGCTCTTTATGGGATGGGAGATGTGGGAAGGAAATATCAGCTGGATAAATATATGATTTGTAACACTAATTAATAAAATGAATGTATTTTAACTCGGGGAAGACAATCTATACCCACATCCCTAGCAAGGGGGGACAGGAAGTAATCTGGAAAGAAAGGTCTGACTTCCAGTTGTGTCTCTACTGGAAATGTCAGGCTGTGGAACGATGCTGCAAGCTGGATGTGAGAATTCCTGAAATATTTTGCATTAACTATTTCTAGTAATATAAGTAAGGTAAGTTTCAGCATAACATCCTCAGGAGACCATAAATATGACAAGGCAGCTTGAGGGGGAATTCAAAAAAACAAAGGGATGGTAATTAGGGGACACAACAGAAATGTAAATGAGGAAAGGCTTGGGAAGAGAGGAGAAGGAGATGACCCAACCCCTCGTATTCCCCTGGATCTTGCAGGCACCCAGCAGGAGGGAGGAGGGTGCTCTCCAGGGACAGGCACATGGACAAGGTGTTTCCATGGGGCAAGGTGTTTCCACTGAAGCAAGAGAAAGGGAGATGGGAGCTCAGGGGGCAGACAAGAGCAAACCGACCCTGGAGGAAAGGTAAGGAACAAACCACCACTCTCTAAAAAGCTAAAATATTAGAGACGTGGGGGACGATGATAGTTACATACACCTACAATTGCATTTTCTTGTCTTCTGCAAGAGAAGACAAGGCAAGATGATCCCTCTGGTATATATAGCCTTAGAGTGACAAAACTCAGGGTCTCCCCGCCAAGCAGCACAGCCAGATTCAGAGTCAATCTCTTCCCTCCAACACTCCCAGGAGCTGATTCTTCCCGTGCAAATGGAGGACAATGAGAAAAAGTTCCTACTGAGCTGCCCCCACCTGGAAAAGAAGTGATAAAGAATCTCTGAACCCTGATGGTATGGAGCAGAGCCACACGCAGCTGCGCCCACCCCTGCCAGAGCTGAAGAGGAATCAGTCTCTGCTGCTTGAGGACAGAGACAGAGACAAACCAGTCCCTGGTAGAGGGAAAGAGCCATGTCCAGGAGGGCAAAGTGGAGGCCGTGCTGTTCCCTCTGCTGCCTGCCCTCCTCCAGCCCAGCAGCCACCCAGCAAGGACAGGGAGAGCTCAGAGAGGCCCCTGGGAATGGCCTCCCACTTCCCAGGAAGTGAGCATCTTTGTTTTATTACCTCACTCCTGTAGAGAGATATTAAATCATCTATTTCTTAGGAAAAGGAAAGGAAATTGTAGCAGTGCAACATGTCAAGAGACGAGAAAAGCCAGGCTCACCGAGGATGGGTATTAATTACTGCTGTCTATTTTTATCCTGTGTATAACTCTGGCCTCGTCTGTGACTTAAGGAGCTAAAATCCCAGGAGCCAAAACTGTAAAACTACTGAAATAGGTGAAATATCCTCTATAGGCTGCAAAGTCTGGATACAAAGAAATTCTAACAAGTGCCCATCAAAACTTCTGTAAATTTTAATAAGAAAAGAAAGAGCAATCTAGCAGTAGACAGAAATATTATCTCAAGAGAATTACTCCCAGAGAGGAAAAATCACTACCCAGTTCCTGCAAGAAACCCTGAACAGATTGCTTTTAATTATGTAAAGAAAAAGTTGCTAGACTGCATTACATTCCTGAAGGACCAAGAGTTTGGGAAACTAAAAAAATATATTGTGAGGCCCTCCACTGCTGTCTGTACAAGACACTATGAAATCTCTTATTTTGGCAATATAAAAATGCCAATATATAAAAAAAACCCAACAAACCACGACCACAAGCAACTGAAAGTCCATCCTGCAACTCTGAAAGTATGTTCAGTGTCTGCCAAAGAGCTAATGAAAAAAACGCACTCTCACAGACTCTATCTGCTAGACATTAAACTACCTGCTGGACATTTTGTACAGCTTATAAAGCCATAAAATATCACAGGGCATTTACAGATTTTCCAGCTGACAACAATACGAAATAACTGAACAGACCCAGCCCAGACCAAGTCCTCAAGACATGGTGGATAATGCTGGATACATCCTGCCACATCCACACCCAGAAGCTGTGCCAGCCACATACGGGACCAAAGCAGAGCTCATGGTGATGGAAAACGAGCCAAGACAACACCAAGCCATCCCTCACCTCCCAGAACTGATGGAACAACAGTGGGACTGCCCAGATGTAGGGGGGCTTGGAGAATGCCCATGTGGAATCAGCTCCTCCCACCCTGTCTGGGGCCCAAGCGAGCCCCTACCTCATGCAGTGCTGGGGATGTGGGGCATCGTACAGCCACCCAAACCCCTTCAAATGGGGACTGCAGAAATGACAGCACGGACGTCACCTCTGGAGCCCTGTGACAAGCCAGGAGGATTGCCCACTTGCCACAGTTTATATCGCCTGTGGTAAGAGTCAAGGGCTCCAGGTGAGTAGCGAGGTGGTAGCCTTGCTGGTTAGAGCTGATACCTGCTGCCAGTCAGTCACCAATACCTTCTGGAGAATGTCATGTCAACTGTACACAACAGGAAGGACAGCAGATATTCTGCTACAGAGAAAAAAAACCCAGCCACATTTTACTGAGTAATCATAGAATCATACAATCATCTAGTTTGGAAGAGATGTTTAAGATCATTGAGTCCAACCATTAACCCAATACTGCCAAAACCAGTCTGCAGCCAAGGACAGAAATATAATAGCACCAAAACCTGAAAGATGTAAACATCCCCCACCCAGGGAAGAAGCTGGGAACCAGGCATTACACTGGTTACTGAAGCAGTGAGAAATAACGTAGATGTAAATTAGCAACAAGCCTAACGTGTGGTGGCTGACAGCACATCACTGCATTAGCAGAGTTTTCAATCTTCCACCTGCAGCTGATACACAATGGAGATCCCACCCAAAAACATTTCTTAATGATGCTGCACTATGGAGGGGCTGTTCAGCCTGGAGATGGCTCCAGGGAGGCCTTAGAGCGCCTTCCAGTCCCTCAAGGGACTCCAGGAAAGCTGGGGAGGGACTCGTGATCAGGGAGGGGAGGGGGAAGGGTTTGACACTGAAAGAGGGGAGATGGAGATGAGATCTGGGGAAGAACTTCTTTGATGTGAGGGTGGCGAGAGCCTGGCAGAGAAGCTGTGGCTGCCCCATCCCTGGAGGACAGGTTGGAGGGGGCTTGGAGCAACTGGTCTGGTGGGAAGTGTCCCTGCCCAGGGCAGGGGGTGGCACTGGATGGTATTTAAGGTCCCTTCAGCCCAAACCATTCTGTGATTCTATTTTAACTGTTATTTTCTTTAAGAGTCTAACAACTCAGAAGCTGAGCTGATGATGGGGATACCTCCATGGTCTGCTTCCCAGCCTCACCAGACACCAGAAGCCCTCAGCTGGAGCTGCGCACCCAGCACTGGGCAGCTACAAGGCTCCCAGTCCAGGGCTGCCTGGCACTGGGCTTCTGAGCAGCAAAAAGCAGGGAATATCCCTTCCCACCCGCCAGACCTTTCCCAGCCCCAGGGCTGCAGAGCTCACGTACACACGTACAAAAGGGCACTTCTCATCAGACTCTGGAGACACCAGCCCCCAACACAAACCTGCTCTGGGTTCCTGCCACAGTGAAAAGTTTCACTTCTACAGAAGCAAAATGGAAACAGAATTACGAGGTTTGATACACAATGAGACTAAAAACTCGGGTGCGAAGGATCCCCCGGAGCTGGCAGACAGGAGGGCAGGGGCACATCTGAGGCTGCGTGGACAGTCACGGGCTGCCAGCAGAGAAATGCAATCCAGCAAAAACCCGAGCCCCAGAAACAGCAATTACAGACATCAGGGGTTAAAACACGACATAAGGAGGCAGGATAATTGTGTCATGGAAATCTTCACACAACACAGACAACTTCAGTGTTGTTACTGCTTTACAGCCAGGAGCCCAGCTCAGCCCCTCTGGGCTTTGCGAGGTCCTAGCTCTCATCCCAGGAAAGAAATAATAATTACAGCCCTATTTCAACTATAGATCTCTCTCTGAAGTAGCATGGTAACCATTTTATCTATGATTGAAAGGAAGAAGTGTTATGATGACCCCTATGAGGGAGCCCCCATCAGAGCATGGCAAGGGATGGGAAATGAGCTGCAGGTTGGGACGTTCCACAGCAAAGGCACGTTTCATGAAACGTTCAACCACAGGCAGAGGAGACAAAACCCCACCCCGTGACAGAGAACAATATTCTGCTCCTTTCTATACAGTGTCTCTAGATCGTGGTTTGAAGTACTGTAACTTTTAATGTCATCTTGTTGTGTATTAGCTCTGTAGGTGTTCGAGTCATGCATTCTGCTCAAGAAGTGCGAGGCAAATGGGGAACTGGTGACACACAATTTTAATAAAACACACGTCGCTTCCAGCACCGCGTTTTCCCTGACATCAGCACGGACCAAGGACTGCTCCTTACGGCCAATACACCACTGGGAGGCCACACACATGTGACTAAACATCTGGCAGCACACGAGAGCCAGCAGCCACTCTCTGAACATGGGAGGAAGAGGCAGGAAGGAATCATAGGATCACAGAATTATAGAATTGCCTGGGTTGGAAGGGACCTTTCAGATCATTGAGTTCAACCATCAACCTAACAGTGACAAAAACCATCACTGAACCCTATCACTAAGCACTGCATCTGCCTGTCTTTTAAATACTTCCAGGGATGGTGCCTCAGCCCGTTCCAATGCTTAAGAACCCTTTCAGTGAAGAAATTGTTCTAATTTCTTCTAACTGTTCTAATCTCCAATCTGAACTTCCCCTGGCACAACTTGAGACCACTTCCTCTTGTCCTGTCACCTGTGCCTTGGTGACCCCCCTGTCTACACCCTCCTTTCAGGGTCTCTACACAACTGATTGCTTCTACACTTACAGAATTATTCTTCTCTGTGGTAGCCTGACACCAGGAGAGAAGGTGAATCAAAGCGATGGGGTTAAAGTACAGCAATACTGGCCTGAAATCAAGGAAAGCTCCTCGATCATCCCCATAGCCAGGCACTGGAGTAGATTCCTGAGGAAAACCTGAATCACCAGCATTGGAAATCTTTAAGAATAGCTCAGACAAACCTCTAGGAAACACCACATGTAGGAAATCCTTCAAGGTCACTTCTAGAAACACCAAAATAAGCAAGACTTTCTTCATAAGCATACATCTGACCACACAACCACTGCAGCATTTTGATGGGCCATGGCACCTTCTTTTATAAATAAAAAAAAAAAAAAAAAAAGAAAAAAAAAAGGGCAAACTAAGCACGTGTATAAAAAGCAGCAGCCTTGGGGCTGCGGTAACATTCATTCCACTTATTTTTAGTAAGTGGAACCGGTGTGACTTCCTCCTTGGTCCAGACCAGCCTCCATCGGCTCCTCTGCCCGCTCCACATCCCGCCCGGGGGGCACAGCACAGGAATGACCCCCACCTCCCGCACGCTGCTGGGGCAGGAACGGCCAGGGATGGGAGCTGGGGGGGGCTGGTAGGGGACTGGGTCCCTCTGCAGCAGCGGTGGCCGGGAGGGGTTGCCCGCTGGGAGATGCCCCAACACCCTGCGGAACCCACCCGCCCGGCCCAGCCAACCTCACCCGAGGCCGTCCCCCGCCGCCGAACGGCCGCTCCCGGGGACGGCGGTTCCTGCCGCCGGGAGCCAGAGCCAGGCCCGGGCTGTCGCCGCGGAGAAGCGCTGCTCGTCCCCGTTCCCGTGTGTGCAGCCCAGGGCTCCGGGGACACGGGGAGGGCAGGCCGGGCTGGCAGGCGGCCCGGGAGCCTCCCCTCGCCGGCGGCAGTGGGGGGGGGGGGGGGGGGGGGGGGGGGGGGGGGAACACCAGCCCCCTCCGCTCGCTGGAGAGACGCAGCTGGAGCCAGCGCTCGTCAAAGGCGGGCGGGGAGGGCCCGGGGCGGGGGGAGGAGGCTGGGGCTTCCTCCGGGGAGGGAGGCCCAGGCGCAGGGACAAGGTGCTGGCACACGGGGGGGTCGGGGCGTTGCGGGGCGGCCCCTTCCAGGCGGCGGGGGAGGGAAGGCGACTGCAAACGGCGAGCGGGGCGCCTGCTCGGGGCCGGCTGCGGCCGGGGCAGCGCCGGGCTTCCCCCCCCCCCCCCCCCGCCCCGCGCCCCAGCGCTCCGCCCAGAGACACAGCACAAGAGTCCTCCCCCCCCCCCCCAGAAGCAAATGCCTGGCTGGAAAGCAACCGCTTTTCCCAGTAGGAGCTTTCCCTGGGGCCAAACATCAGCAGAACCCCGGGCGGGGGGGCGCTCAGAAGGCCCCCCCGGCACACCCCAGCAAACCGCAGCAGATGGAGCTACAGCGATGTGTGAACCAACCTCCTTCCCTCCCCACCACACGCAGGAGAAGGGAGCTGGCACCCCACAGAAGGGAGCTGGCAGCGCCCGGTGCAAGGCTGGGGGGGGGGCCAGGAGAGGGGAGGACTGGCATTTTTGTCAATGGGCAAATGGGCAAAGAGGCAGCTTCACAAATTTCCACTGGCATCTACTCCTACGGTTTCGGTTGTTGAAAACAAAACGGAGCCACGGGGAGGTTTCTGGGGGGTTCACACCGTGTCAGGCTGGAAAACTGAAGAGCTGGCTGGAGCTGGGTAACTCAGAGCCCGTGGCTGGGAGGGGGCACCTCCGAAAGGAGGTAGGTTCTGATGGTGCCAATACCGTTCCATTTACAACATACACCCCAAAACTTCTGAGCAAGAAACGGAGAGGGTGTAGGTATTTCAGAAGCTTGTCCCAGGGGAAACTATCGTCCTGCGCTGACCTCTCCCTCCAGCTGGGTAATGGCCGTATTCAGCCATCTCTGCTCTCCTTTCCTTATCTCCAATGACCAATTCCCAAACAGAGAGTGTAACTGAAGGGTGATGACTCCCTGCTGCTGACAGGGTCTGATCCCTGGCAGACAAATGCTGGTAGATTCCTCTGTGGCACCTTAGGGCATCACCCTGTCCTCCTGGAGGCAGCGGAATGGACGTTCCTCTTTTCCCTCAGTTCACAGACAAATTCTTTGACTGTTGCTCAGGATGAATCTGTGTAAAACCACAAAACTGTGCACAGCAAGAGAGGAGGCAGAGACACAAACTCTGCTTCAATCCCTGCAACAGTGGCAGAAACATTTGGTAGGTGTCAGAGCAAATTGCAGTATCCCCGTATATCACACTGCCTCAAGCTGCCAGAGGTTGTCTGTCAGAAACCTTTGTAAAAGAGCTAAGTATTTTTCCGGGTTTTTAGAGGAATTTTAATGCAGATGGGGATGCCTGGGAATTTGAGTTTCCAGCAGCAGCCCGGCTGCAGCGACGTCCCTGTACTGAACCCTCCTCCTGCTGGGTGAGGGCCCACAGCTGAAGCTACCTCTGGAATGTCCTATTCCCAGAGACCATCAGCAGCGAGCATGGCTTCGCAAACCAGAGGTGGGGGGGATCCCCAGGGCTCAGGTGCTCCCCCCAGACATTGGTTTGATGCCACCACCTCAGGCCACTAGACATGAAGGAGTCTTGTTTGCTCCAGGCCCAGTAAGACCTGGTGGCACAGACGGAAGATTTCACATCCCTGCTACTTTCAGACTTGTGTTATCACTTTAAACATTGAGCAAGCTTTTTATAAAAGTCTCCACTGTTTAAGCTTGGTAAGAAAGCAGTTCTTTACAAATTAATTTAAAAAGGAAAAAAAAAAGGATTTTCCTTTAGGACTAGATCCCATCGTCCTGCAAATAAAGTGGGATAAAAGATTGCTCATGTCACAGGGCTGGGAGTGCTGGGGGGAAGGAAAGGGTCAGTTATAGTTCTGTTATACTGAGAGTTTAATTGTGGGGATGATTTTTACCTTGGCATGTCTCTGAGTTATAGAAAATATACATATATGCAGGAGATGAACCACCTTGCAAAAGAAGCCGGCAGCCAGAGCTGCTGCTCTGTCCTCATCTTGCTTCTTTGCTCATGGACCCCTCCTGGGGTCCCCATCTTGTTAGGAAACTTCTCAAACACAAATGGACAAGTAAATGACTCAAAATCTGATTGTCTCATCACAAACTGAATTTCAGTTGCAGCCAAGAAAAATAAAAGGAAAAAAGAGAGGGGGCTGGATGCAAACATTATGGCTTTAGGAGCCCCAAACACGCCAAGCTTTGATGGGCACCACCTGGGGGGCTCCCCTGCCAGCCCCACTCCAGGGTTTGCAAGCAGGAGCTCCCCCATCTCCTTTGCCACAAACCCACGGTTCAACATGCAAACATGCAAACGTCTGCTCTGCATTCTTTTCCACAGAACGGTACTTACACATACCCAAAATGGGGCCATTTGGGCCCACTTACTACAGCTGCTCCGGAGAAGCTCAGCCAGGTCGGTCCTGCCCAGCCCCAGCCCCACGCTCTACGGGAAGGGTGAGG
The DNA here is from genome assembly GCA_004320125.1 of Scolopax mira. Lineage (NCBI taxonomy): Eukaryota > Metazoa > Chordata > Aves > Charadriiformes > Scolopacidae > Scolopax > Scolopax mira. The sequence continues at coordinate 20,905 of BJBW01005269.1, read as the reverse complement.
GGCAGCGGGGTCCCGGGAGGGCAGAGATCAGCTCTGCTGACAAGCCCAGGCCAAAAGAGCAGAGAGACAGAGCTTGGGCAGCTTAGGACGAGAAAAAAAAGTGTCTTCAACTGTTTCAACTTTTGTTGCAGAGATGCAGGGAGTAGTGTGCTCCACCTGCCCTGGAGATCAGAGAAGAAGGAAAAAGCTTAAAGTGGAAGATAAAGATTTGGATTAAGCACCATGAAAATCTCTCCAGCGGCAATGAGGCCGAGTATTGGCATACATCGTCTGCACAGGATGTGAAATTGCCAGCAGGAAGACCCTTAAAAAAAGAAATTTTACCCAGAAAGGGTTTAGCTGCAAACCTAACCTTACCCCGTGGTTGGAAAACCAGGAGGACACCTCTGGAGCCTTCTCTGGACACCCCATGTCTGAGGCTACGAAACACAGTTTCAGAGATTTCCTTTAAATTAGATATACAGCAAGGACACAGCTCCCAGAACACTCACACCCTACTATGAAACACAGCTACTTGATGAGTAACACCATCATTTTATAAACAGCATCTTTCATTTAAAGACATCAAACTGTGCTGCAAAATTCATCAAGTTTCCAGAAAAGTGACTCAAGAGTTAAATATTATTAACATTTTAGACACAGGAAAACCCTGGGGCTCAGGCTCACGACTCCTGTTCTAAACTCTGCATTTGCTTTCTTTCAATTAACTAATCACCTGATTTATGTAACGCCAAATACTTGACTAACAAGCAGATTATCAAGATGCACATTCATTCTTTCCTAAAATTTAACTACTGAAACAGGAGGACTGCAGGTCAGTGCATCTCTCTCAAATAAAACACACTTTAGCCTTTAATAAAATAAATACTTTAAATAGCACAGAAATACGTGTTATTTCCCTCTTGCCCGTTGTGAAGGACTCCCCGATTTCTGTCTGCATTTTTATACCATCTACTGGGCAGATCCTGAACTACCCCAGGGCAGAGCACAGGCCCAGGGCAGCCTGTCCGAGCTGAGCCCCTGCGAGTCCCTATTAGCCCCAAGTGACAAACGAGCTTGCTACGAAGCAGAAAGGGAGGTATGAAACCACCAGGCCATTCTCCAGATACTTTCAGCAAGAGCATGGGGAGACCCCAGCCCAGTCAGCAGAAGAGTGAGGGTGAGAGCAGAGGAAGGCAGAGAAGAGGAGAAGGAGGAGGAGGAGGAGGAGGAGGAGGAGGAGAGCAGCCGTCACTCCGCCAGCATCCCCGGCACAACCCACCACACGCCATTGCTCAGGCAATTCAACCGAGGTGGGAGAATATTTTCCCCCAATATTACTGGCTGCTGAAGAGGAGCCACCACATGGCTGTTCTCAGCCACTCAGTGCACAGTGTTTACTATAAACAACAACAGTAAACAGAAACGAAGCCAAAAATCCAAGCTGGGTACCCCAGAGCTGGGTCTCCACGTCCTGACTTTACCCATGGAAAGAATTAGTTTAGTATTCGGCTGCTGAACCTAAAACATCCGAGGCCAAAGGAAGCCAAGCTCCTCAGCGCATCCCCAACTTAGGCCGCCTGTTTACATTCTCTATCTCTCCCTTTAGTCACCAAGACTCCAAGCTGCTGCCACGGTTTTACACAGGAGCTTCAAACAGCCTGCGGGTTAAACCTGAACGACATGCAGCAGGAGCCAGTCTGACACTGTATTTATTTTTAAACATCTTGCTGTGCATGAAAAGCTCAACTCCTTTCCCCCAGCTCTGCTCAAGCACTCAACTCGTGGCAGGGAGGGGTGGCTGGTGGAATGGGGGGGGAGGAGGCACAGATGTTTCCCCAGGGATGATGGTGATGGGATTTCTCTGTCTGGTCCCCGCGATCACCCTTGACACCTCCAGTGCAGGGACCTGGTGGCGGGTCCTGCTCAGAGCACACTGTCCTTCTCCCCAGTGCACTGAGGTTCCAGGAGGGTTTCACTGACATCCTAAAGGGCTCCTGGGGAAGGAAGGGCACAAACCTTCCCCAGCCACAACCCACAGGCAGGGGCCATCTCCTGCAGATCCTCTGGCAACTCAGCCTTGCTTCCCTTTCCATGCAAGGAGCGTCTGGCAGATAATAAACCTCCATCAGGACGGAGAGCAAGCTGAGGCACTCAACAAACACCCTGCTGAAGCCTTTGCTGGCCATGACAACCGTGGCCTTGTGCTGCAGGACCTGTCCCCCCACGATGACAAGGCTGGGGGTACCAAGTCCTGCTCAGGAACACCCAGAATCATGGACTGGTTTGGGTTGGAAGGGACCTTAGAGATCAAGCCGCTGCCCTGGGCAGGGACACCTCCCACCACACCAGGT
>BJBW01005269.1:0-10181 GCA_004320125.1 Scolopax mira | reverse complement strand
GGTGGGAGGTGTCCCTGCCCAGGGCAGGGGGTGGCACTCTGGGGAATTTAAGTCCCCTTCAGCCCAAACCATTCTGTGATTCTAAGTAGTCTCTGATGGTTACTTTTGGTTTTACCTTTTGCAGTCCCTCTGTGGACAGAAATAGCTGCTCAGCCCATTCATCTCTTCTCCCCCCAGTTAAATAAAGCAATTTACTCTTTGCAGGAGAAGAGCCTCTCCCAGGTAAACAGATCTCAGCCACTTTCGCTCGCCCCATGCTCAGCAGCTGCATTGCCATGGCCCAGTGACCTGTAACTGGTGATGGTGGGAAAACATCCTTGGTCCTTCCTGTGGGACTGGCAGCATCTGAACTCCCTGCTTTGAGGAAGCCCCCACTATCTCCTTGCTCCTGCAGATGCTGCGGGTGATGCTCCCCCCCCCACCCCGAGCTTGCCCACTCGCTGGATCTGTTGCTGGCAACCATTTCTAACCTGCATTTCGTCACCACTTGGAGCAGATCCTTGAACTCGTGCTCTGCCCAAAACCAGTTGGAAAAATCATTTTGGGGAATTAATTTGTGTGAGTTGTTCACTTGGATTATTGCCGGGCGGCCGGGCTCTGCGGGGACACGGCTCCAGTGTGGGGGGTGCAGGGGCACCCTGGGGCTGGGCTGGAAAGAACATTTTCCAGGGCATCACTTTGGTTTCCTGCAGACACGTCACTTGCTTATTTATTGCCCATCCATACAGATGATAATACAGATATTGCATTAAAGAAAGGGGGAGGAATTCCCGTGCAATGCTGGTAAATGTCTGACAGGGATATTTTAGGACATGAACTTGGAAATCAGGCTCTTCAATATGGAAATGGAGCTGTCTTTGCTTTCAAAAATACTTTTCCTACATAATGTCTTAGCTCTCCTCGGGATGTTGCTTCCAGCCCCTGCCAGCACGCTCAGGAGATGGCATGAGGTTTTTTTTTTCCCTTTTCCATGGTTTTTGCCTGGCTTGCATCTGCCAAACTGTGCACTGGACAATCAGCCTTCCCGGGGCTGTGCTGTGCGGGGGGGTCAAAGAGGAGGCTGTTTCCTATCGGCTGCACCCCGACTTCAGGGTTTTAGTCCCCTGTGCTTGAGGATCCCCAGGGTCTGCACTGGAGTCTTGAGGCACAAGCGCTGCCATTGCAACAGCTCCAAATATCCTTGCATTATCCTCAAAATATCTGCACCCTGGGCTGCATCCTCAGCGTGGCCAGCAGGGCCGGGGGGGGATTTTGCCCCTCTGCTCTGCTCTGGGGACCCCCCCCCCCAGTGCTGTCTCCAGCTCTGGGACCACCAGCAGCAGAAGGACATGGAGCTGTTGGAGCGGGGCCAGAGGAGACCATGGAGATGCTGGGAGGGCTGGAGCCCCTCTGCTGGGAGAGGGGGCTGAGAGAGTTGGGGGGGTTCAACCTGGAGAAGAGGAGGCTCCAAGGGAGACCTTAGAGCCCCTTCCAGTCCCTCAAGGGGGGGTTATAAGAAAGATGGGGACAAACCGTTTATCATGGCCTGTAGGGATAGGGCAAGGAGTAATGGCTTTAAACTAAAAAAGGGAGGATTTAGACCAGATAATGAAGAAATTTTTTACTCTGGGGGTGGTGAGACACTGGCCCAGGTTGCCCAAAGAGGTGGTGGATGCCCATCCCTGGAAACTTTGCAGGTGAAGTAGGATGGGGCTTGCAGCAACCTGGTCTGGTTGAAGATGTCCCTGCCCAGGGCAGGATGTCGGAGTAGGTGACAGTTAAAAGTCCCTTCCAATTCAAACCATGCTGTGATTGTATAAAACCCCACGACTCAGGGGCCCAAGGGCGGTGGGGGTGAGTAGCCTGAGTGGGGTGGTGGGGCACAGGTAGGGACCCTCCTCTGCTGTAGCGCCCCGAGGCGCCAGGCACGGACAGCAGGGGGCGCCCTTGCGCCGAGCTCTGCCTTCACCCCCTGCCTGCACCCCACTGCCTGCACCCCACTGCCTGCAGCTCCCTGCCTGCATCCCCTGCCTGCACCCCACTGCCTGCATCCCCTGCCTGCATCCCCTGCCTGCGCCTTCCCTGCCTGTGCCTTTCCTGCATGCAGTGCCCTGTGCCACCTCCACCGTGCCCTGCCCGCAGCTCTGTGCAGCGCCTGCCTTATGCACTGCAGCCAGCACTGGGCACTGCCCGCACCCTGCCCTGCTCTGCCCGCTGCCTGCTCCTCCTGCACCCCGTGCTGCCTGCAGTGCCTGTGTGGCCAGTGCCACATCCACTCTGTGCTGCCTGCAGCCTATTCCCTGCCTGCAGCGCCACGTGCTGCCTGGCCTGTGCTCTGGCTGCTGCTCCCTGTGCTGCCTGCGGCCTGCCCTGCCTGCTGCCCATGGCGACCTGCATCGCCCGTGTGGCCGTGGACCCCGCAGCGCTCTGCAGCACCCTGCCCCCTGCCCTGCCTGCCTCCTGCGCTGCCTGCAGTCTTCTACCCGGCTTGGGGTGCGCAGCACCTGCACCACGCTGCTCTGTCGTGCTGCACCTTGAGCCATCCTCACCGCCCTGCAGCGCCATGCACTGCCTGGAACTCTTACCCTGGGGGTCTTCATGATAATTAAGCAGCTGGTACCTAAACTGATCTGTGCAGTTTCTGGGAGAGGCCTCTGGGGAGTCAACCAGGTGCTGCTGGAGGAGCAGAGGGATGTTCCAGTGTGCTGCTAACGTTCTGAAAGTCCTTAACCATCTGTCTGGGTTGGCAAGGGACTGCAGGCAGCACAGGCAGCACGGGCAGCACGGGCAACACAGGCAGGGCAGGCAGCACAGGCAGCACAGGCAGCACGGGCAGCACAGGCGGCACGGGCAGCACAGGCAGGGCAGGCAGCACAGGCAGGGCAGGCAGCACGGGCAGCACAGGCAGCACAGGCAGGGCAGGCAGCACGGGCAGCACAGGCAGCACAGGCAGGGCAGGCAGCGCAGGCAGTGCAGGCAGCACAGGCAGGGCAGGCAACGCAGTCAGGGCAGGCAGCGCAGTCAGGGCAAGCAGCACAGGCAGTGCAGGCAGCACAGGCAGTGCAGGCAGCACGGGCAGGGCAGGCAGCGCAGTCAGGGCAAGCAGCGCAGGCAGTGCAGGCAGCACAGGCAGTGCAGGCAGCACGGGCAGTGTGGTGCCAGGACCATGCTGAGTGACCTGCCAGGCTCAACTAGTCTCAAACCTGAGCCTCTTTGGGCTACTTGGAGTAGAAGAATAGGCTGTCCTTCCCCCAGCATTCCCCCTTTCTCCGAGTCTGACTTCACAGAGCGCCTGTGAAGGGTCATTTGGGGTACTTTGGGAATTTGTGGACAGATTTTGTGAGTTATTGCCTCATCCTGGCTTGCAGCAGGATGCTCCAGCACTGTGTGCCTGAGCATTTTGGTTCCAGCGAGCCTGTTTCACCCAGGGCAGTGTTGGATGCAGCGTTGGATGCGGTGTCAGAGGCAGCCGTACCTGGGAATTCCACTGGCAGCTGGAGAACATGGTGTGGGCATGAGTGGCTTCGCTCCCACCAGCCGGTGCTCACGTGGGATGGTGGTGTTTCTCCAGCGGGTTGATGAGCTGCTTGCTCTGCCCAGGGGCTGGAACGCCGCAGCCCATAGATCTCGGGTGGGCCATTCCCAGCACCTCCTTGGCCACAGCCACGGTGGAGGGGCTGGGTCCTGCTCCCCTGAAGCTCTGCGGGGTCCCAGGAGAAGACCTGTCCCCCCTCCAAGACAACAGCGTCCTGCCATGATGTCTTTCAGTTGTTCTCCCAGCTTGAGTTGTGCTGCTTCAACTGCAGACTGGGGGAAATGGAGATGCCAGTGGGGGAAATGGTCCATAAGATTAGTACTAAGCTCCTTCCTGCTCCCAACACTCCTTACCAAACTGTTCCTGAAATGCTTCCAGGCAGCAGTTCTCTGGTGCTGGCAAGTGTCCCTGAGCAAAACAGGGGCCACGGGATCCCAGTTGTCTTGAAGACCAGGTCCCTTGTTACAGTCTTTAATTGCAGCATCCTACTGCTTCTGCAAGCATAAAATCCAACGGCCACACATAAAATCCAATGTGCCACACATAAAATCCAATGGCCACATGCACAATGGAGTAACATCTGATCTGATTCATATTTTAAAATTTATCGAGCCACTTAATAGCTGGAGGATTTATGAAGTGTCACGCTGCACCCCACTACCAGTTTCAGGAGGGGTTAATGATTTGTTATATGATCAAAAAGCGTTTCAAGGGATGTCTGAAGTCTCCCCTGGGTTATTTAGGGTATCTCCATGTGTCCGGGGTCTTGTCTTGATCCTCTCTGAGCCACTGAGAAAGGCTAAGAATGGAGGGACCTGGGGATGCTAATTTGTCTCTCCCAGAACACTAATTGAATTGCAGACAGAAACTAATATTAGAGTATTCTGGAAATAAGATATGAAAAGATTTTCCTGGTGTGGTGCTGCAGATTTTTCTTTATTAACATCTTGCAGAGAACAAAATATGGCTCACAAACATCTGCAATTAGTTTCACTGTTTATTACAGTGTCACCAACAGTGCAACAGGGAGGAGATCTGCAGGATGCTGAACATGGAACCCCAGAGCCTGTAGTGGCCAGGGGAGACAAGAGGATGGGTATTGCCAGCGCCCTGAGTTCCTCATCCTGCTTTCCAATAATAAGGTAAAATATGGCAGATGAGTTTGAAATGAGGAGTGAAGGAAGCAAAAATCCCACTGGCCTTTGGCAGGTCAGGGTAGAGTTGGTCCCTTCTTGAACCAAATCTTGTGATGGAGAAGACACTCCAGTAGTGGTCATGCAAAAGTTGAAAATGACAAAACTGCTCTTTTTAAAGAGCTCTCTCTCCTGCTTAGGGGCAAAATAGTGCTGAGCTCAGCTTGTAACTGCTCATAGCATCACTGAGTATGGCCAGCAGCCATTTCCCACTGATGATCCACGAGAGTGACAGGTCCACACAGCAAAGGCAGCATGACATGGGCACCAGGAGGGGCTCAGAGGACAACAAACAAGAGACTATGTCTGGAAGTGGCCATGGCAGTTTAAGCACGAGGAGACATATAAGAGTGTGCCAGAGCACTGAAGAGGAAAAAATCCTGGGGGAAACCAAGGGAGAAACAACAAGCCCATAAAAAATAATCCTAGAAAAAGTGATCTGCAGATGTGTAAGTTCATACCAGGATACAGAGAGTAGATGGGAAAAATGTCTAAAGAGGAAGATCCAAAACACAGCAATGCATGGGATAACTCCAGTGGGACTTATGAGTCTGAAAGATGAAAGAAATACACGATACTCATGAGAAAAAGAGAGAAAAACAGGTAGAAGATGAAAGCCTCACAGGTACCATAGTTGTCCATCTGCTTATACAGGTAGGAGACACACCGGTGGTGCTGAGCAGCCTGGAAGCACAGCTGCTCAGAGTTATGTTTCCCTTGCAACAGTGCCTTTTGTTAAATAAGTTAAAAAAACCCCAACAAAACAGCCTAGAGAAGATTATTTTTTACACTTCCATTTTGATGAAATTGGAATTGAAGGAGAAACAGTTTTGGGGTCTTGCTTTCATCCTTTGCAGTGTAGAGTGTTCCACTGGCAAGGCATAGGCCAGAGAAAACGGGGGGAGAAAATGCTTAGGAAAGGAAAACACCATATAAGATGTAGGGTAGGAAAAATCTTATTTTTTGAAACTGATGGCATTAGTGATATCAAGGTTTTAAAAAGAATTGCTATTTTCCCTTCACAGCTAAACCAATCTTCAAAGGCCTGGACTTGACTCTCCTCTTAGTCCTGGAGAAGGAAATGAGTAGGTGAAGTTGTGAAAAACAGAATGTAAATACTGGAGAGGGTGCAAGAAGGACTGGGGTACAGCAAGGAAAGCAAATGCTGCTCCTGCATGTCCTTATGGTCGGCTGGGACCCAGCTTCTGTCTTTCTCTACAGGGTCTTATGACATGGCCCAAAGCTTGATGCTCCAAGGTGTTGCATCCCCATCTGGACCCACCACAGCGCTGGGGTCGGAGCCATACTGTCTCTGTGACACAGAACAAGGAGGTGGGGAGAGACAAGGATGCTGCATGGCTGCATGGCTTTGTCCCAAGGATGGTAAAATCTTTGCAAACCTGCCTCAAAGCCTGGCAGTTCGAACAGCTTTTAGCAAGTCCAGGTCTAGGAAGTGTGGAGGGAAAGCTGCTGAGGGAGGAGTGGGGTCTTGCTTTCTGCCTTGGAGGACAAGGAGTTAAATCAAAGCCACTTCCAGCATTAGTTCATCCCCATCACTGGTCTCCCCTGTGTCTGAGACAGCCGAGGCTGTGCACACAGATCTCTCCATGTGCCCCGTCCCACCATGTGAGTGACCTGTGTTGGGCTGCATGGTGGGGAGAACATCACTTTGGGGTCTCCCAGTGGGTCCCCTCATGGTGGTACCCAGGGACGTGGCTATGTGATGGGTGACACTGCCCAGATGAGTCTTCACAGACCAGCTCTTGTGCTCCCTGGGCAGTGGTGGGACCAGATGAGGTTGTGTGTGGACATTCAGAAGCCAGAATAGACTTTAGGGTGCCCTGGTCATCCATGATCCTCCCTTGGGAAACCAGGCAGCTCTGTTCATGCTGCTGCAGTGAGCTCAGGGGAGGTTTATCATCCTCTGCTCCTCTGTGCCAGGTTATAAGGTAGAGGTTAAGGCAGCTCCTTCTTGGGTTTCCCTGGTGCTCAGGGAAGTGTAGAGATGTTCTTTTGGAAAACCAGAGAGGACTTCTTGGAGCTGGACTGAAATGAAGCACTGTTGGAGTTGAGGGTGTTTTTTTGTACCAAGCAGAGAGAATGACAACTTTGCAGCTTTGGTAAAAGCAGCAAAGTTCTTGTGACCATCACTGCCATCCCTACCTCCAGCTCCTCCATCCCAGAGGATGCTCCAACACGCCCAGCTGGGACTAACCAGTGTGCTCAAACCTGGTCCATCACTGGCTCAGCATGGGTAGCAGCTGTAAAACTTATCCACAGCAGATTAATTTCTTTCTTGCCTTTAGAAGTTCCAGTGCCCAAGTCCCCACTGTGCTGCGGAACCGGTGGCACGGGCGCTCGGCCAGGAGGATGGAGGTGCGGGCAGCGCTGCCATGGGGGTCCCCAGCCCCCGTGTCTCTTGGTGCCTCGCTGGGGCTCAGGTTGTTCCTTTGCTTTCGGGGCCAGCTATGTTCGTTAGGTAATGGAAAGGCTCTGAATTACTGCCGGAGTGAGTGAGCATGAGGCTCCAGCTCCCTGGTGTTAATTAGAGCCGGCCAGCGCTGAGTGAGCTCATGACAGCCAGGATGTCAGCGCAGGTTCTTCAAGCCCCTCTGAAACCTGGGTCTGCTTTGGCTTGGTGTGTGCCAGGGCAGAGGCCCACCGTCTCACCTGCCCTGGGCTCAGCACAGGATGACAAGGTCTTTTACTTGACAGGGAAGAAGAAAATTTCTCTCAATTTTGGGGAAAAGAAAAAGAAAACTGTTTTCAAATATTCTTCAAGGTGCACTTTAGTCTTTTCACATGATAGTTGACTTTTCTGAAACCTGCATTTTCCTTCAACTTCCTGAAGCTCCTTGTTGCCTGCACTCCTTCCATGCTAGCCGTACTGACCTGTGCAGTGATAACCCCTCGTGCTTTCCCTGCTGCCAGCAAGGAGAGGGCTCTCCATGGGTTGGGGACGGCGAAGTGAAGGTGCAGTGCTGCTTTCGGCAGATTTCATACCCCAGGGACCTGGTTCCTGACCTGAATGGCTCACAGCTACCTCCTCTCCTTGCTTCCAAAGACCCTTGAGTGTACCCATCACCAGGTGCAGCAGCCTGGAAAGAGATTCAGGCTGGCCATGAGAGGTGGATTAAGCTGGGGCTGATTTCTAAAGAACACAGGACCTGGCCATGTTAAAGGCAAACTGAGGGAAAAGGAAAGGAGGTGTTTTGGAAATGTTCTGGGATGGGGATGCTTTTTAGGAAGCAGCTTGTTTGAGTCTTTAGTGTTGGAAAATTTGAATTCCCAAGAGGGGAATCAGGCATCATGAGGATTTGGGGAGCTCCTGCTACACTTCTCATCAGTAGCACCAAGTGACCAGACTCTTCAGATCCACTCCAGGCTCTACACAGTTCTGTCATTTCATTCTTTATTTACACATTTCATTGCACAAAACAAAAGCCAGTTGGAAACATGCAGAATAGCCACCCCCAATGCTCCTGTGTGCAAAATCCAATTGCAAAGCCTTCAGTTGCTACTTTTTGACTCAAGAAAGCCTGAGAGTTGACTGTTTATCCCTATAATAGCCAAAGATGTGGCATGGATGGTATAATTTTTAATATGGATGGTTCATCTTTATAATTCCCCACTGGGAAGTCAGAGAAGGGCCCCAGGGCTGGGCTCTTTCCATTCCTGCAGCCTGTTTGCTGTGCGTCTGCCCTCCAAGGGGCAGGAAGAAGACACTGATGCCCTGGGGAGGATTTGGTCCTGTGGCCAATTGGTCCCCTGGCACTCATGGGGCTGTGGCTCCACCGTGCAGGTCCCTGTGCCCGAGGGGCTGAGGCTGGAGCTCCCCCAGCCCAAGCTGGGCTCCTCTACCCCATTAGACTTTAGTGAGGGAGGGCAGCAGCAACCTGCTGGAGGGGGTAAAGGCTGCAGGTCGCTTCAGAAGAGAAATACAGCCCATAATAATAGAGAGCATCCACCTACTGCCCCTTTATAGGAGGCAATAAATCCTGCCAGACCCTTTTCAAGGGGAGATGTGGGCTCGCGCAGTCTGGCTGGCCGTGGGAGACCCCACAAAGTGAAATATCTCCAAATTACACACACTGAATTGTGGCATGAATTATTAGCAACTGTTGTTGGAAAGTGTGGTTCATGCAAGAGGAGTGAACAGTCTTTCTTCTCTCCAGTACAGGCATTTTTACAGCCAGCTGAAACCACAAGAAACGCGAGCAGGAATTCAGGCTGTTGGAGGTAGAAAGAGACACAGTTTTCAAGAGCTGATTAAAAAAAATAAAAAAGCTTGCAATGTGTGTTCTTTCGAAACCAAGCAAAGGATGGACTAACCGCCATGCCAGCTTTGTCCTTCATCGCACACTGCACAGCGTGGCTCTTTCCGTGCCTCCCTAGCAGGTTGGATTTGGTCATCAGGCCTCAAGGTCTGAGGAGGCTTCACCTCCTGGTCCTACTGCCATGCCCAGGATGAGTGGCATCATCTCTGGAGCGGAGGGGACAGGGCTAGAAAGAGGCTGACATCCCTTGCAGATGATGTAGGGAAGTTCAGATGAGTGGGCCCCAACAGGTCTCCTGACCTGAGCCCTGGGATGCTCTGCTCCATGGATAGAGATTTTGTGACAAGGCTGGGGATTTGAAGGTGTCCAGGGCAACTGGGTCTTATGGTGATGGGAGTGCTCAAGCCAGAAGTCAGCAGCTTTGGTTCTACAAACCTCCTCTGAAGTCACCAAAAGCCTCTTCTGAACAAGAGCAGCAGAACCAGAGCTGGTTTGAATGCAGGTTAGGAAGGACCTGATGGGTAGGCAGGGGGTGTCTGTGAGAGCCTCGTGCTGGGAGGAGATTGTGCTGCCAGCGGTGGCACCATCAGTGTCCCACCTGCTGGCTCTGGACTGTGTCCCCACCTGCAGGGGCTCACTCTGCCAGCCCCGAGCCAGCCAGCTCCCAAAGGAGCACAGTCCCACTTCACTCAATAGCGTGTGGGAAGTCTGTAGGATCCAGGCTGTAACTGTTACCTTCCTGATGCTTATTAGTAAACCATCAGTAGTTGAAGAAACTGCTGTGGTTAATTCCAGAGACCACTCACATCCATTTTTTCAGATGTTCGTAATTGTCTGAAACATCCAGCTGAGATTCCCACATGCTGTCTGTGCCAGATGATGAGCTGAAAAGCCAAAGGAAAATTACCGTGATACTTTTGAGGATATGAGGAGACAGATATTATTTCCCCATTGTTTATAAACAACTTCTTGTGCCTTCAAAAAATTCAGTTTTACAGCTGGGAAAGCCCACAGAGAGATGCTGGATATCAGTGGTGACACAGTCCCCACCGGGACTGCGCTGACGGGAGCTTGATGTGCCCGGTGGCTCCAGCACCGAGCCCTGATCTCACAGTTTGGATCATAGATTCATAAAATCATAGAATGGTTTGGGTGGCACCTTAAAGCCCACCCAGTGCCACTCCCTGCCCTGGGCAG
>BJBW01005268.1:612-30581 GCA_004320125.1 Scolopax mira | reverse complement strand
TGGGGCATCCACAAATTCCCTGGGCAACCTGTTCCAGTGTCTCACCACCCTCACTGCAAAGAATTTCTTTCTGGTGTCTAATCTAAATCTCCCCTCTTCCAATTTAAAACCATTACCCCTTGTCCTGTCACTACACTTTCTCGTAGAGTCCCTCTCCAGCTCATCTGTAGGCTCCCTTCAGATATTGACAGGCTGTTATAAATTACTTTGATCTTTATATTACTTCTGTTCCTCCCACCGGCTTCTTGGCCTTTGTCCCCTCCATACCCCTACCCCTTTGCTCTGACGCAAAAAGGCCCCCTCTTACAGCCTCCCAAGCAAACCCTATGGAGTCAGCTCCTCATGGGTTCTTCAGAGTGGGCTGTACGTACACTCCTCGTGTCACTTAAAAGCCTTTTACGAAGCAGTAGACGCCGGGGAGCATTGCTGGCCAGCAATCTACCTCTCATTTCTTTTGCCCCACCAGCCTGAATATTTATGAGGTGGCAGCTGATTTGATTGTATCTGGTTCCACATGTAATGCTGATGTCATGTGTTTTAGATTTAAAATGCCAGTTTCATTTTGTAGTGCGTAATAATTTGTTTCTTTGGCAGTCCATAAAGAATTGCACCGAACCTTGGCCTGCCTGGCTGCAGCGATGTGGAAGGGGAATCGGGAGGAGTTGGTGCACTCTAAGGGCTGGACCAAGAGTGCTGCAGTTCATGTTCTTTGCCTGAAACATCAAGGTATGTCTGTGCATGCCTGGAGCCCTTTTTGCACCAAGTGCTTTGCCAGCAATGATGAACTAAGCCTTGCAGTATCTGAGCAATAACATCTGATGGGGTTGGGGAAACTGAGGCAAAGCATCCTGACAAGGGTATGAAACCCACGTGCAAGAGAGAATTGAACCCATCCTTGCACAACTCCCCCAGCTGTGACAGAGCCACCCTTCCTCTCACAGGTATGGGCATTGCCAGAATTTAGCCATATCTCCTCTAAACACTGTCTTGATCAGAGGCAGCTCACACCTTCAAGCCCCTATTAGATTCTTTTTGTCTGAAACAAGAGTCCTGGATGCAATCTCTCTGTCAAACCTCCTACCTAGTTTTGAGCCAGTTCCCAGTACAGAATAAGAGGGGGTACATTTGGGAAGCAGATGCTTAAAGAAATAGACAGACTGGATGAAGAAACAGAAAAACAAACATTTTTTCTGGCCTAAAATGCTGATAAGCAGAACTCAGACCTCTAAGGGAATAATAACAGCAATCAGCAAGGCATCCAATACCCACTGCAGTAAATAAAGGTATTGCCATCAGATAGACACATGCATTTAATTGCATGTGCATTTACATAGGAAACAGAGTCTTTTCAGTAATTTCTGCTTGCAAAGGTATCTGTCCCATTCTGGAATTTTCCAAATGCTTTGGGCTAGATGCTGCTCCCCAGGTGATGGGTGGTAGCAGAGTCCCACGAGCATTTCTCCATCATGTCACCTGGGGAGTGTGAGCTCAGGGCAGTATTTCTGGAAGAATTGTAGTTTCATAGTGATGTAAGCAAATTCATTCAAATTCATTCATTTCCGGCCAGGGCAGCATAAAAAGCACCCTGCTAGTGCACTGCTAGCATCATATGTGCCAGACCTGCAGCAGGTGGATCTATACTCTCTCCTGTCTTTGCTACATGTTCTGCCCAGATAAAATAATCTACCCTTGTGAAAACACCATCCTGCCTGCACAGGATAATGCCTGTGCATTATCATTAGTGTCTCGATCTGTCAGTCTGGGGCAAGACTCTCTGATTTAGCTGCGCTGGCAGAGACTAGCACAGGTGTCTACCTTGCCTAGCAGTGTAACTGCCATACATCACAATGGGGGTTTTTTTGTTATTACGTCTACATGAATACAGCTGTATCAAAATGAAAGCTCACCTGATCTCCTAATAGCTCGCCCTGGTATCTGTGTCTGAATCGGTAACAAAAACCGTGCAGTCTAAGGAACATCTGAGAGAGAAAAAATAAACACCCTGAAAACTGACAAGAAGAAAGAAGCACTCTTAGAGGAATTACTTGCGTGACCTGGTTACTGAAATAAACCCATCCATTACTCCCAGTGCAAGCTCCCACGGATCTGGGTGCCTGGTGGGGTGACTCATGGAGACACTCAGCTGCCACTGCTGCCTGCAGACAGGAGCCAGCTTCCTCCGGGACAGGTGGGATGGGACATCTGTGCCCTTCCCATCCCTCCAGGAAGGCACCAGGCAGCCGGCACATCCCGCAGCCCACCCAGGAGTGTGTGAGTACATGGTAGGGTTTGCCCCAGACCTACACATGCTCTGGAGCTACTTCTGCAGCATGGGCTGATGGACCCAGTGGGACTCTGCCTGGGCTGCGTTGAGTGCTCCAGTAGACCCCGGCTTTACCTGCCGGTGAGGTTGGACTCTGCCAGGTTGTAAAGAGCTGCCTGCTACTCTCTGCAAGGTCAAGAGCTCTGACAGTAGATGCAGGGGACAAAATCACAGCGTACCACATCTAGCCATGAATAGACTATTGCTGTACATTGTGACTCTAATTTCCCATTCCTCTCTATGCCCTGCTTTGCTCCCTGACCTGAAATGGCTTTCCCCACTGAGGCAAATGAAGGGAGAGCTAATGCCTTCTGTAGACACATGGAGACAGTTGGAGAAAACAAGCCTTGAGAAAAACAGAGCTTTCTTTAGGACTGCCACAGCAAAAGGAGCTGAATCAGGTCCAGAATGACTGGTTTGGGTCTGACTATATTGATCTGTTTGACAGTCAGAAAATAGTATCCAGGAGAGCAGAGGTTGTATCCAAGAGAAAAGAGGGGAAGACCCCAACTCCCTTTCAGCTCTGAGCCAGGAGTGGGCTGTCCACATTTTGTCAGCTCTGTCTGTTGGTCTAATAAAAGATGTTATCTTTTCCTATATATCCTGCCCTGCACACTGAGGGTCTCCTGGTGACACCATCACAATTCTTTTTTGAGTTGAAGCACTCTGGTACCATAGTGATAAGCACAGCACACAGGCCTTGGGATGTTGTCCGGATAGGGTTATATACAGTGTGACAGAATTTTTATATTATTACTGACCTGGCCAAAAGCTCAGTAAGAACTGAACAGCTTGTTCTCATGACATGCCTAACCTCTTTTACAGACTGCAGAGCTCCGAATAAATTTCATCAGACAGCAATCACTTACATGCACTTTGGACTCCCCACTCTGCCACTGTTCCTCAGAAG
Organism: Scolopax mira; assembly: GCA_004320125.1. NCBI lineage: Eukaryota > Metazoa > Chordata > Aves > Charadriiformes > Scolopacidae > Scolopax > Scolopax mira. Next base: position 27,348 of record BJBW01005268.1, on the reverse strand, counting down.
AGACCCGAGGGATGCATTTCTGACACGACTTCAGATTTCCCCTGCCAGAAAGCATTTATCAAAACAGAGAAGTGAAAGATCTCCAGCACCCAACGATGGAGATGTCAGGTCCAATACAGGGTGGTCAGGATACACAATTAACCCACAGTACGTGGACCTTTGTTACTGTTAATGAGCTGCAAGAAAAAGGTGTTTTGCAAATATGATTGTTGTTCAAAAATATTTTAAAAGTAGTGTAGAAATTTAAACATGCAGCTTGCTTTGGTTTTCCACCGATGGGACGAATCAGTTTATGGCAGTACTATGCGTTAGTTTTTCTTGAGCTCCTAATACATTTTGCAGAATTTCAGTCTTTTATTACTTTAAAATAAACATCTCCATCAGTTATTCCTTGGGAGGAAAACCTCAGGTCATTAAAATGTGTGTTACCTGTGTATAGACATCTGTGAAAAGCCTGGACGGTCTGGAAAATAGCTGCAAGCTGTAGAACTTCGGAGCTACAAGTGAAGACAGTATCATTCCAAAAAGGTGCAAAAGAAATGTGGTGTCACTGTTGGCAGAGATACTCAAAAAGCACTTAATAATTTTGCAATTTTTTTTTCTGTTAACAACATAAATGTGTTCTAGTCCACATTAAGGGAAGAGTTAATCTGAAGACACTACAGCCCCTTACATTGAACTCACATTGTCCTCCTAATTCTTCAATTCTTCACAAAATGAAACATACTTGTTTACTTAGGTAGACATACTTATTGCTCCCAGATGCAATGGCTCCTTCAGCAGAGAAGAAAGACACATTAGCGATACTAAAAACATTGTTTTCTGTACCACATGATGTATAGGGATATATTTTCTGGTGATCTGTGGTCTCTGCTCCCTGCCCTAGGAGAGAAACCACTGTTCCCAGTATATTCCTCTAACCTGTTCAATTAAAAATTTCCACCAATGGACAATCCAGTGCCTCCCCAGACAGCCTCTCCACTGCCTGTGCCCTTAGAAACTAGCACTGCATGTCTTGCCAAACTGTCCCTGATACCTTTCAAGACATCAGGACTTCTTTCCTGTCCCCTGTGGACTGGGATGCCCTTTCAGCCTGAGAAGCTCCTTCCACACAAAGCAATCGTGATGTTTCTTGGCACAGTCCTGCGTGAGAGCAAACAGAAGTGTAAGTTTCGGTAGGGTGTCAGCAGCATGCTGTTTCTCTCCACACCAGACCCTGAAAAACTGATTAGGCAGCACTGCTCATTGTCCCCAGTGGTGTCGCTGCCCTGTCTCACCCATCACAGCTCCTTCACCAAGCCCCTACAACAGAGTGAAGTGAAAATGATCATCATCCCACTCTTCCTTCTCCATCAGTTACATCAAACAAGGGGCTACAACCCCCATCTCATGCGTGACCTTGGGAAACAGCAACCACAAGGAGCAAGGAGTACAAAGCATAACCTTGATCATGCTCATACAACTTCGAAGAAAAACGCAAAGGAAGAATGTTCAAAGAAATAAGTGAACTACTTAGGTGAACTCTTAAGACTTAAAAAATAGGTGAACATCAACTCAGCTCCAGAAAACTGGTTAAATCAGGTTAAATTCAGTTGGTTCTCCACATAGTCCACGTAGCAAAGCCCATAAGTAAAACAGGCCTCCTGAGCTGGACAAAAGCAGCAGTTCCTTTCTTCTAAGTCTGGCTGCAGAGACTGCATACAGCATCCATCCAGGGCAAGCTGCTGGTGATCATGGTTTTATCAACAGCTGGGAATAGTTTGTACACAGAAGATTCATCACCCTTTTGCCATGGCAGCCTCTCATAAAATCTGAAGTTAAAAGGAATGTAATCTCACATCTCATCAAAGAGAAGAAATTTGTTGTGTGTTGGTCTTTCCTTTTTTTTCTAAGACAAAAAGAAAGATTAACCCCAACCACAAATGCGAAAGTATGCTGCTCTATTTATGGCTCAGTTCCTTTGTATGACTGTGCTTAAAACTTTTGTAGTGATTGTTGTCTTGGAGCCCCTCATTCTCAGCTTATTGTAAATATTAACTCTTTAGGGCTTGCAGTATCCTTATCTGAGCTAAACACAGTGAAGGAGATATATGTCTCATCTAATATGGACTGTTGAAAAGTTAACTGCCTCTTGTAAAGGCAACTTTAATTAATTAATGTTAAGGTAATAAATTTAAAGTTACACTTCCAAGCTAACCTGAAGGGAACGAGACATCTCCAGAGAGGAACTCCTCTCCACCTCAGGCAGGTGGGATGTGTGGACCCAGCAGCACCACATTGACCACAATGGAGCAGGAGGCATGAGGTGTACATTTTGGGTGGCCATCACCTTCACTAGAGACTGAGCACCTGAAGGAGCCCCTGTTGCATAGTCCCATTTTACATCACTGTTTCCTTCAAAGCTGCTTGAATACATCACTGCCACCCGCTGCCCTCCACCACTGTCACCACTGTCACTGTCACTGAGCGTCTTTGATGTGAAATTAAGCATGAAAGGTGGACAGACCTCATGGACTCCTTGACATATCTTCAGGATATGCTCTCTGCCTGGGATCCCTTTTTTGGCCATAGTCATTGGCTTTGTCATTATTTTAGACAGTTATTGTCTTGACAGGTCACTGGAAGAATCTCACCTGGGGGTAGATGAGTGGTGTTTCTATGGTAAGGAAGGTGTTGCAGCTTTTCCTAAAGACAGAGCCGTTTTTAATTCACTTAGTCTCCTTCTACAACGTGTCCCATGGAATGAGATTTCTGTCTCCCACTCTGTCAGGGGCAGCTGGAAGGCTCCCACCTAAGGGACTTCATTTCTTGTTCTAAGTCAGAACAATATTGTAATTAAACATTTCTCCATTAAAACATAGCTCAGTCGTGAGTGCAGTGGTGTCCTCCCAGTTCCAGCAGGCTGGGGTCCCTCCCCAGCACCCTTGTTTTTGCATAGGAGGGAGGGTGGTGAGGGCAGCCTGGTCTGGAGGTGTGGGCATCCATGGGGACCCCAGGGAGGGTGTGCAGACAAAGCATCGTCACTTATAGCTGAATTACCAGCACAGGATTTATGGCTCGACTGAATTTAGTGCTACCCATATTACTGAAATAAAGCCCATGAAAGAGAATTATCTTGAGTCAGTGGCCGTAAATCAACCAATCCCCAAACCCCCAGTGTGTCGGGGGATGAGAAACGCTTGTACTTGTGAGTGCACTTAGACTCACATAGTGGGCTCCTTGGAAAGCGGGTCTGCATTTCATGTCAGTTGTCCAATTAATAATAACTACAGTACAAACTATATATACTCCACTGTTTCCATTTTTGCTTTATTAAAAATGCAATGTCTACTCTCTCTCTCCACAACTCTCCATTTTCCCTTTTCCTATTCATAATATTTGGTTTAAAAATGCTCCTAGCATTTCAGTTCCATATTAATAGCAAGTAACATTTAGCCCCCTATAGCGTCTCACAAATTAAAATGAAGTATATTGCATTGTTGAGATGTAGCCACACTGGGAAAGAAAGCTGGCAAAAGCTGAAAAGGACAGTCCTCCATGATGGATTAATCTGAAAACTTAGATTTTTGTAATCTGTGTGCCAAGAATCAGAACCTCAAATTTGCACTAATTTCATAATTCATACTAACACCATTTAAATCTGGTTTTCTGGGATGCTGAGTAACAGGCAGTTCCAAAGCAGCTTTTCTGGGTCACATACTCAGAAATTAACATATGAAACTGGAATTTTGGCTTTAGGTCCCTGTTTGTGCCATGCCAGGAGTGGGTCACTGCTAGCTACCAGCTGCAAGGGTGGTTGATTCCTAACCTCCAGTGGAGTGGGACCCCTCATCACCACTTCTACCGGAGGAAGTGTGTCCACACCATGTGCAATACATGTCACCTCCCCAGTGCCCTCTGACTTCAGCCTTGCATCAACCCCCCATATAAAAATTAACAACCTCTTCCCATTCCTCTCAGCGTCCCTATCTGGGGAGTGGGATGAGGGGGTCTTGAAGAGACAGGTCACTGCCCCCAGCCCCACAAGCTCAAGGACAGGCTTTTCAGCCATCCCTTTTATAGAGCAGTGCCACTGCACCCCGCATCTCCCTTCTGGGATGCTCCTACAGCTCCCAATGCAGAGTTAAAAATACTTCCCTGCCCCTCATTATTCACCTCGACAGGTCAAGGCAGGACTTTGATCTAAAGGGAAAGGCATTCCCAGGGATGTGATTACATGAAACATATGCTAAAAGGGCTCCTCGGCATCAGGCTTTATCTTTGCTTGGTAAGTTCTAATGACATGCACATGACAAGGGTGCTGTGGGAACAAAGCAAGCCTGTGGTAGGCCCCTGTTTGATTTAACAAACCTAAACATCATAAACAAAATGGGGCTGTTCCTTGGCATCCTGTGCTTCCTTCCGTGGCTGTTTTCTGGTGAGAAGATACCTACCTTGATGTTTGTTTCCGCTCAAAGCAGCTTATGGGTCATCCAGCGCATGGAAAATGTGTGCTCTGGGACAATTTCTCAGCTCCTAGAGCCCTGTGCACTCCTGTTTGTGTTATAGCACAGGAGAAATGAGATCTTTTACTGTTAGCCATTTTGGCAACCACCCATCCCCTTGGACTCCAGGCAAGGGATGCTGCTGGATTCCCAAGTCCTCCTTCAGTCGACACAGGGGATGTGTTTGTGGCCAACTGGTGGGTGACTTCATCACCTCCACCCTGTTTCTGTGTGCCATATTTATATCAGACAAAAATATAATAGGCCATATTTCAGTAATTACTGTAGCAGACAGCTTTATAGCTCATCATCTTCATGAATCAAGGAAAGGGAACATTTTTTAAACGCTTATGAAAAGTTTATATGGATGTCGCAGCTGGAGCTTCATTTCTTTTAAGTGAGTTCCTTAGGAGTTTACGCCACTTCCTTAGGTCAGTTCTGCATGAGGGCTTTGCTGAATGAAGATGTTTGGTTTAAAGCCCTCTCTTTTGGTGGTGGCAGCTGTGGGTGAGCCAAAGCTCTTGGAAGAGCTGGTATTTATTCTTTTTTTTTTTTTCTTTTTTTAGTTTCCAGCTTTTTCTGCCATTCCAGCATCTTAGGTTTTATATTTTCTTGAATATTTTTTGGAACAGAGTAGGGAGTTGAGGGGGTAAAATCAGCTTCCATAGAAAGGGTTACGTCAGCTGATACTGCTGGTCACCACCAGCGCCGAGCTCTGGTTCATCTCATCCTGAGGCTCAGCTGTGCTGGCTTCAGCAGCGAGCGCTGATTGCACCCAGGGCAGACCAAAGGGAAGAAATAAAGATGTATTAGCTCTGATTCTTGTTCCTCTGACTCAGCTATAAATCAGAGGGCTCTCCATTAAAGCCAGCGGCGTCGCAAAGGTGTGGGAAGTGACTCGCAGCAGCCAGCCGTGCTTACCTCGCTGGAATCCCAATGGCTATTTTTCACACAAGTGTCATTGCTTTGCCCGTTAAACCTTGCTGGGTGAACGGAGAGCAGTTTTTCTCTGAGAAGGGTACTAATGAAGCACAGCTCTGCTGGCTTTCCCCATGCATCCCAGGTGAGCAGGGCATTGTGGAGGGGCTGCTCTATGCATCAGGCACAGCTTTCTGCAGGCATCTCAGATGCACGGGGCAGAGAAATAAGGTGCAGGAGGTACCAAAGAGGCTGTCAGGAGCTCACCCTGACCCAGAGATGCTGCCTGCCCCCGAGCTGCCATTAGGAATTAAATAAAGAAGCCCTGGCGTCTGTGTAAGCAGGAGAAAACTTCATTAAAGCCAAGACCACCTGTCCATCACTGAGGGGTTGAGGGGACCAGCACTGTTCCTCAACTCCTCACTGCTTGTGTTTGTACAGACATTCCAATCCTAATTATTGATACATCTTCCTCTGTCTCTGCTTGGGCTGGTGAGTAAATGAGGAATAAAATGAAGAGTAACACTGTGGTTGCAGCAAGATAACTCTGAAGCCCTGACACCGTGCAGCTGCTGGCAGAGGCAAGGTACAGCTCTGCAAATGACACGTTCAGAGAGAGGAAGGTCTTGCAGAGCGAGGCAACGTCTCCCTCGGGGGTTGAGGCTACAGCTTGAAGTGAAGGGCTCCCCCTCCCTCACAAGGAGCCACAGCCATGGGATACCCAAGTTGGGGGACACCCCACCGACCCACCTCAGAGCTCCCAAACAGCTCTGTGCTGGAGAAGGGTGCTCAGAGGAGAGATGGGCTTTTGGTCTTCTATTCCCAGTGCTGGTCAACTATGGTCCATACCAAGAGTAAACACATCATCTCGGGATGCCCCTGAATCCTCCTGCCTTACACTTTGCAGAGAGATGCCTTTGGGCAGGGTTCAAATCTCTCAGGCTGCAAGGAGCACTACATATAGACTGCAGGTATTTTGGAGGAATGCAATGAGCCCTAGGATGAAGGAGGTATGGCATCTTGCCCTCTGATTGCAGAAGCCCTAACCAGAAAAATGTTGTTTGAAGTAAAACCTTCTACTGAATTTCACTGAAATTCAGTTTAACTTTATGTTTAATTACAGGATGACGTGGATGCACACTTTCTGGCAAATTTATTGTTTGCCAGAACTGTGCTTTTAAAATAACCTCTCAAGCACAAACAAGAATGGCCAGATTGAAAGAAAAAAAAAAGGGGGGGAAAACAATCAGGGTCTCTCATTGCTTCCCATTCTTGACTTCTCAGTGGGCAGGACAGAGGAAAAGGAGTTTGCAATGTGCTACAAAGTCAAGAGGGTTTGGTCTGTATCAGGCAGAGGGTGGTACAGTGAGCATGCAGCCATCGGTCCCTTCTCAAGGACCTGTGTGCCTCCTGCCCATGGCCCCAGCAGCAAAGGGGTGGGAGCCAGAATCAGGATTGCTACCTTTTTTCCATAGCCAGAGAAAACTCACTGATAACATGGAAATGTAAAATCAAGGCTGATGTGTGTCTCAGAGAGGGTATTTGCAGACTCAGGAGATATAAATATCCTTTCATTTCATTGCAGTTTCTACATGGATGTTATAGGGCTTTCTACCTACTAAAAAGAAGGGGGAAAGGACAGAATCATACCCTATATCAGATCATGTCAGCAGATCAGGTAGATCAAAATTAGTAGTAGCAAACAGGAGAATTAGCTCTACCTCTAATAAACCTACTGAGGCTGTTGACAACAAAAATGATTTAAGGTAACTCTGTGGGGCTGCATGTGAAGGATGACATTTCTCAAGAAGAATAAAAGCATGAGAACCTGCTTTTAAATTAACATGCTGTGCAAAATGAGCTGGAAGTCATCAAGGCTGTGAAAGAGCCTTTCGGCCTGGAGATGGGAGCCCTGACCAGTAAAGACCTACAGACATCCCAGCTCACCACTCTGGCCCTCAGCTGTGGTACAGGAAACTGCTACTTCCTATGGGGTTCATTGCCAAAATGTTCTTTACATCTGCTAGCAAAAATATAGGTAACTCCCTGCATTTTGTGATAATGATACTGGTGCCAGAGTCATCTCACCTACCTTTGAGCACTTAATTTGGACACCTGAAATTAGGTGTTTCATCACTTTAGACTTCCTTGGTAAATGTCCTCCCTACCCCTCTTTGCTGCTGGTGGGGTAGCCCAGGTGGGAACCATTCCCAGTGGTGTTCCAGCAGGTTCCAGAACACCTGCTTTTTCAGGTTTTGAGGAAAGTCTGTCCTGTGTCTCTGCCTCCCCAGAGCACTCTCACATCTCACAGCTTTTAGGACTGCATGGTGCACAGAGTGATTTTATGAATAAGCTGTGGTCTTGCTCCAGCTCATGAAGCCACATCATGAAGCCTCCATTACAACCTGGAGGACACTGAGTTACCCTAACCCACGAAAAGGCTGCGGCCCTGGGGGAGAGAGCACACGGCAAGGAATGACAATTCCTTCTGCTCAGAGATCAGCCAGACCCAAATGCATTTTCTGTGAAGGCACTTTCCGCTCTTTATTTTGCCATCAGCCTGCTATCAGGCAGCCTGCTAGGGATATCTGAAACGCACAGCCGCGGTCTCTAAGAACATGCCGTCATTTGCAAGACACGTCGTCCTCCCAGAAAACATCAGGGTAACTCCTCTGCAATCTGGAGCCTCCGTGCCCCTGTCATACCAGCCTGTGGCACCGCAAGACAAAAACCACAGCTCCTGGAAAGCCCGCATGGATTCCTTGCAATGCGCGTAATGGAAACAGGTGAAATTTAAACAGTACACTTAAGTACTTGTTTAGTCCCCGTTAGGGTTTTGTAACTCTCCTTTATTTAAAGAATAAATTTCTGACACTTAAAAGAAGCTAAACAACCGTGTTTGAAAGCTCTAATGTGAAGCAGCCTCAACGCTGTTCTTTCTCCTGAGAAAATTGTTCAAATCACTATTAAAATGTCTCTGTCGAGAATATGGAAATATTTGGATTAAATGGTATATTTATTTTCTAAAAATGGACACAAAGTACAAAATAGGATCCAAATATACAAACACTCAAAAAATGCACACATATTAAAAAAGCATTCAATTAAAAACCATTGCAGTATCTGTTTGGAAATAAGTTAGTACCAGGGGCATCCAGGAAAGAACATACCCCAAAATACTTAGCTTCATCCATTTTAGCTGTGGCACTACCAGTTCAGAATAATACTTGTTAACAAACACAAGTGAAATCAACATTATTTTAAGGTCATATTGTGCGATGGCCTTTGCTTAAAGTGGTGTCCTAGAAGAAAAGGATGGAAATAGTTAGGAATCCCTTTGGATGCATTACATATCCCTAAAAGAAAACCGCAGTCATTTCTTACGCCTGTGTTTTGCTAAGGAAGGGGATGGCTCCTGGTGGCGCAGAGGCTCCCGAAGCTGCTCCAGGAGCACTGCTGTGGATACAGGAAGCCCCACAGGTCATTTCTCGATTTTATGAGCCCCAGCTCTGTGGAATGATATGATTAATAGTGTTGGACCAAAATTATTTCATATTTCTGTATTCCCTACTGTGTGCGGGGAGACTGCAAGGAGGAGACAGGTAGTCCATCATTTTGTGCAAGGGCTATGTGGTCTTAGCAAACCTGTCTTACTTCGGGTGTTCATTTCCCGCTTTTAAACACAGCCTCATCCTTCTGGCCATATGTTGGAACCTCCTCTAATGTCCAAGATTTATTAATGGGTAACATCTGCTCTCCCACTGCCAGTGCACCTCAGACAATCTTTTGGATATAAGCTATACTGCTCAGTGGTTTTTATTTTGCTAACAGTTACTGTTTAACATTGCTTTCAGTTACTGCTGGATAGAAAACAATTCCTTATCACTACATAATGCTAAGTATCATCTAAATGAAGCAGAGAAGTGTTTATTAAGCACATGCATTCTGAGGGCATCCTCCTTGTTGTTCTTACTGAACACACATTCTTCCTTGATTCCTTTTGCTTCTCTTGTCATTCTCCTTGCTGCTTATATCTTCACTGCTATAACCTTCCTCTTCAACATTTACTGGTTTTCTGGCAGTGAGAGCCAGTTGGGTGCCCAGCTGACAACCCTAGTTTGCAGCGAATGAACAAACCCTCCTGGAGAGTGTGCCTGTGTCCCCCAGTCAATAGTAGGAAATAGGTTGATAAAAGGATTTGCCAAGGAAAGCTTTGTCTGCTATTTGCCTACATTCAGGTGTCTAAATTTGGAAGATCAACTTCCATCTTTCCTTACTTGTTCTCTCTTTCTCTTTCTTTCTATACCACGTTGCTTTTTTTTTAACTGACATCTCTGGGTGTCTAATATGTTTGTGGTGTTAGGAAACATAATAACATGGTCTTAACTTCCACACATTGCTCACATTTGTCTGGGTCAGTTTCCTTAGAGTCAATGTTTCGGATAAATATTCTCAGCTTTGCTAAATTGGCCCTTCTTGAAAGTTAACTGTCCCTCCTGCTTTGGCCAGGGTGCAATAGGAAACAGACTGTGTTCAGCTGCTCCTGAGATAAAAAGATGCATTGGGTTAACTGATGGCCCAGAGTCGAGCTCATGTTCAGCCCTATGGGTTAGAGCCCAGCAGCACCGTGCTCAGCCCAAGGGTCCCAGGAAATTCTCATCTGCTGGAGACAGCCTTTCAGACACCCCTGGTCATCAGAGAGTTAATGCACTCCTTCATCCAGAGGCTTAATTATTTCCTTACATGCAAGTCAGGCTGTGCGTGTTTAGTTTTGGTGATTTGTCAATTTAATTTTGGAGGTGAGGGCAGGTGACAGCTGAGGGCAGGCTGGCAGCAAGCCCCAGCAGCACAGAAATGCTGCTGCAGCAGCCGAGAAGGAGGTTTGCTCCCCGGCTCTCCATCATGCTCTGGGTACACATCCCCGGCTCCCAACGACAGGCTTCATGGTCACGTTCACGCCCCCGCGCTGATGTTGAGCAGACTTGACATTGGTACAAAATGTCCCCGCGATATGGGATTTTTCAAGCTGTACTGGAGCTAGGCTCGTGTTTTTCAAGTCTGTTTTCAAAGCCAGCATCGCCAAGTCACCTTCTGAATGCAAGGGCAAATTTGGAAACCTGGTTGTATCACCCATGAAGTCAGTGCGCTGGGTGCATGTATCCTACCTTCGTACCTTTGTTAGCCTAATGGCTGAGGAAATCAGAGATTGAGCCAAATAGAAAGCAGAAATGGCCCTTCCTTTTGTGTTATTTGATTTTTGTCCATTAGTGACAACAGACACCATGTGAAACTCCATAGGAGCCTTAGGTGGAGAAAGAAAAGTAAATAAAGGAACATGTTTTTAAAGAAATGGGATTTGGCTTAAAAACAAAGCAGGATTGACAGATAACCAGGAAGCTCCATGTAATGTGTCACACCATTATACTCTGCTTTCTGCTGGCAGCATAAACCAAGTGAATCACAATAAACCCCCCACAATTTCTGCATTGCTGAGAAGGTGGAGACAAACAATATTACCAGTGAAATCATCAGCGCTCCAGTTGGTGAACTACAGGAACTATCTGCTATAGTATCTTCCTGGTAAAATCTTGAAGCTTTTTTTTCCCTTTTCTAGCAGGTTCGGTTTGATGGGACTCTGAACAACCTGTTCCCTGCCAACTCAAAGTATTTTGTAATTCTGTGATTACCCTATGGCACAGACAAGAGGTCTGGGAGGGGCACTGAGGAGGGAAGGATGCTAACAGGGCTTTACTTGCACGTGGGTGTGCAGGTAAAAGCACAGGGTTAAATGCATCTCACTTGGATATAGGTGTGTGTGTGTCTGCACACCCAGACACTGTTAATGGATAGGTAAAACAACTGATAACATTAATTGCCATGTGCAGTGCCAAATCAAGAAACAAATACTGCATCTTCAGAAGTGAAGGGGCAGCTTTTATCTCACTAAAATGGAAGTAAATTCGTGTTGAACACTGAATACAACACAATTTCTCAACTATAAAACTCCATAAAGAGAAAGCCAGTATCACTTACTGGAATGACACACTCTGTAGAGCCAGCATCAAGAAGGGAGTTAATATTTGAGCTCAAAGTGTGAAGGGGAATAAGATCTTGCCTTTAGGGCAGATACTGGCGTCAAATCTGTCTGTGAAGATGTACAGCAGAGTCTGTTAGAAGGAATGATTCCCAGATACTACACGTATTTTCTTGCTGGTAAGGTACTGTGGATCCTGGACAGTTTATGAGAGGGACAAAATTCCCTGCTCCAAGAGCTTTTCAAGCAAGTGAAAGCTGTGAAGCACCTTAATCTTCTTACACCTTGTGATGCCTTTTAAGGGCTATTCAAAGCCCACAATCAAGAAGCTGATTTTTATCTGAGGAGCTGGCAGGATGCTAGCTGGCTGGAGTGACATGAGCTTTCTCCGGCCTCATGAGCTTCAGGAGAAAATAGCTTTTCCCACCAGCTCTGTCTATCATCTGCCCAATCCTGCTGTGATACGAGGCAGTACATGCAGAACCATCTTTGTAGTGCCAGAAAAATCGTTGCTCATTTCCCTGCTGACATTTCAGGAGATGACACCTTCATGCCAGGGCTCCCCGTGGAGCTGAGGGAGGCACTTTGCTTCAGCCAAGACACCACCGGAGCAGAGTAACAAACCCAGCCTCCAGCAGGGCTGGGCAAGGCTTTAATCAGCCATTAAAGCATCTCTGAGTAGCAGCAGACTTGCAGGGTCCCTCCGTGTGAGCAACGTGTGTTCCCCGAGTCCCGGGGAGCACAGGCCGGGCAGATTCACCAGGGCTCCCCTGCGCTGGGGCAGGGGGACCAGAGGGCCAGCACAGGGTCTGTCCACCACTTGGGTAGCATTTCAACAGTGCTTTAAGGAGAAGCACAACACGCAGGGCTTGTTCTGGCACACAGCTCTGCAAAAACATTTTGAGGCTGGAGAGAAGCTCCAGGTACACTTGGATGTAGGGAGTGAGAGAAGAGGGGATAAGACATTAATTTAAATGGGGAACTCTGGCCCGCCTGAAGGTTGTCTTTGCAAAATCTGCCCGCTTATTTGCATTCCCCTGATGTTTCCTGTCCTTTTCCAAGCACAGGGTAAATTAGTCATTCAGATTATGAGTTATTTGAGCAAGATAAAAAATAAATGATGGCTCGCCTCCTACTATGAGGTTGAGTTATTTGAGCAGTGCTGTTTGTGTCTGGCATAAGCCCTGCCGTGGGAAATGATGGAGGAGGAGAGAGGAGAAATTATTGACCAAAATGGAAAAATTCCCAAGCTCATCACTGCTGAGCTGGGGCTTCCTGGGTGTGTCTTGGGGCTTCCAGCATGTGGAGAGTGGATGAACTTCGCTATCTGAAAATCAGGAATGACAAGACTAAATCACACATAAAGCCAGCAACGGGATTTTTATTTTGGGTAACCCTTCTTTCCAACCCCTCTGATCAACAGCAAAAGGGGAAAAGTGCAGATATCTGGGGTCACTAATGCAACATCAGTTCCAGCCACCTCAAACAACGCCTGGGAAAGTTTAAGCGAGCTTTCTGGTGCTCAGATCTAGATTTCCTCACTTGAAAACACCAACCCTCTGGCTTAAAGAGAAGAATCTAAAAGAAGAAAACACACCATCAAGCAGATGATGTTACACAAGATGGAAATGTCTTCACTGTCTGTGTTCTCAACTACAGCAAAAGGAGAGCTTGGACCAGACACCTTAAATGGGAGCTGGGCATTACTCAGACTTTGACCCAGGCTGTACAAACGTCCCTTCACGCTTGTGCCAGTAACTCCCTTTGAGACCCCTCAGAGAGACAAAAAGCATGGGTGGCACAGCACAGCAGCACAGGAGTGCATCCCTCTGCAGACACCTTCCAAAATGCAGTGATGCTGCGCTGACTGCTGCCGGGGCATGGGGAGTTTGTGCAAACAGATGCTGTAATCCAGCACAAGGCAAATATTGGCACAAGCTCGGAGAATTTCTTCATGCTTATTTATTATGAACTGTAGCGAAACCTTTCCCAGTTGTTCCTTCCCACTGAGCCAGTGTGTGCTGGGTGGGTTGCTGGGCTTGTACTCTGTGTCCCCAGAGGTTTACATTTGCACAACCTCCATTTCCTCAGTCTCACAGCTTCTAGCTGAGCTGCTCCTCAGGGACCACAGGATGAGCATGTCCCAGGTGCTTACCAGGAAACAAAGGTTGTTTGGGACAGCTCTATTGTCAGAGGTTAGTACCATGCCAGGCTTTTCCCCCATCTTTTCATAGTGTATATATAGCTTTAGGCAGTATCAATCTGCCTTGGGAATGATATTCTGGAGCACTTAAGTTACAAAATGTGCTTACCCGGGAGATGCAAGTGTCATTCATCATGCCAGCCATGACTGGCATTGCCAGCATCCTTCCCACTTGCTGTGGCTAGCTACCCTGCTTGTCTTCTTTTACACATTTGTGAGTTTTCTGAGGCATGGAATATCTTCTTATGGGGCTTATGTATCTTCTTACATGGTCTTTCACAAGCCTTCTCAATGCAAAAATAATGACTAATAATCTTTTCCAAACTCTAGACACTCTTTGACTGTAAAACTGATCAGAAAAAAAAAGGAGTGCCTCATTTTGTGGGAGCAGCTCACTTTCTCTGACTTGTCAGAAGGAAACTGCACTTCACACACCTACATTTTCCATGACACAGAATTATTGTTCTTTGCCTTGCCTTTATTTGTTTGCCATTCAACTTGCTTCAGATTCAGATAGGAATCCTTCAGGATAAGAACGTTTTCAGATGCAGAAAACAAAATCTGTACACTTTTAAAAAGTAGTTTTAAGCGTCTCTTCCCCTGCCAACATGTTTTTAATGGTGTAGCAAAAATGTATTCCAAATATGCTCATCCCACTTCGCAAATCTTACGCAGTGAAATAACTGGCAGCTGTTGGACCAACTGTTTCCCATTTCCAAAAACCCCAACATTTATTTATAAAAGAAAATGTCCAGTCAAACTTTCTCCCCTTTCTGTTCAACAGATTCCTGTTTAAATACAACCTCCTTGCATTACTCATCTGTGGAGTACTCTCTGCTCTGCTCAAGGTTCAATTACAGCTTTATCAGGAGTGAGACATAGTAAAAAACAACATATAGTGGATCTGGGCACTGGCGTTTATTTAAGAGCTGACATGATTCGAGCTCTTGCTCGAATTGTCATTACCTCCCACACCCATGTCCCTCCCTCAGGTGGGTCATGGCTGCCCCAGGATGCTCAGGCAGAAAGCTGGGTCAGGTCCTGCTGTGTGTCCATCAGGCCAGGGTCTCTAGGCACCCTCAGCCCTCTGTTACCTAATCTCCATGATCTTCTCACACTTCCAGGATCTTCCTTCCAGTGCTTTTCTTTATGAGATCTCATATCGCCAGAGACACTTTTCTTTTGGGACCAGCTCTTCTCTCCAGAAGCCCAAGCCCCCGATTTTCCCAACCTAAATGTTGATGCAGAAGCCCAAGACATGATCAGCCTCCAACCTGGTGGCTCTGTCTCATGGCTCTTTATTAACTGGAATATTCATGTTGTGCTGCTTTTGTATAGCTCGTGTATTATCAAAATTTGCACAGACACTATCCCAGTCACAGCCAGCAAGTAGCAAGTTTCTGCTTTAGCATTTAAAAGTTCAATTTTGGACAGTCACGCACTCGCACGCACATGCCCAATGATCTGCTGCCTGTTAGAATTCACAATTTAAGCTATTTTTTTCACCCATGACAACTTCAATGGCATGTTCTTCCAGAGAATGGAAATTAGCTACAATTACAGTTGCTTGCTTTAATTTCATTCCCTCTGGTGAAATTGCTGGTCCCACCTATTGACATTTTCTCTGGATTATATGCACATTGATATGTCAAGTACCAATGTAAGCAAGTTGCTTTTTTCTGTGTTAGAAAATATGTTACACAAGTTTCCATTCCACTGTTAATCTACAGCAGATTGTATGAGGAGATAGATGAGGAAAATGCACGGAAAAGATGTAATAAAAATCATGGGTTTATGCCTTTGACATATATTTCCAAGAGCATTGTTCTGCATGACCTCTTAACTGAAAGGTTTTAACTTGAGTTCAGGAGGGCTGAGCCATTTCTGACAACTTGAGAGAAGCCTCTGCAGTGATGGCAGACCCTTACCTGCTGCTAGAGCAGCTGTAAGAAATACAAGCTACTAGTAATGCTTGTCTGAGAGAGGCTCAACTTCTGTCAACTGTCTGTGGGAGTAGCTTTGGGAATGGCATCCGCCTCTCAAGTCAAAGGCAAACACCAGGCAGAAGCTAAAGAAACCAGTGATGGCTCCAAGAAGCACAGACAAAGGTTGGGGTGAAAGTCAAAAAACTGGAAAACAAGTGGCATGTTGGATGTTGGGGGCAGGACTTGATTGTCAGGCAGATCCTGAGAAAAGCTGGCAGCCTGTGCTATCCAAATGAAAGAACAAATTTGTTTGTTAAATTCAGCTGCTTTCCCAGCTATTGAATACTTTCCCACTCACCCAGTATGAAGCTTGTTCCCATTCTCCCAGGGTTGTCTGCTGCACACAGTCCCAGGGATGCTGTTTGGCTGCCAAGCTGCTTGTTCAGCTTTGCTGTGGTTGTTGCACTGCACACCCAGACACACGCTAAGACCCAGCACGATGGCACTTGAGAAACATGCTCATAAAAACAAAGAAATTCATCAGAGAACATAGAGGCGTGAGAACAGCAATCCAGTCCTGGGGCGAAAGAGGGGACCTGCCTGATCCTGAAAGCATCAGCTAAGCCTTTACCATTTCAGGACCACGGCAGAGACAGGAGCAGCATCTCCTGGGACAAAAGACAAAATGTAAGATCTTCATCTTTTCTAAGTCAAAATGCGTCTTGGATTTTATTTCTGTCTCTTTAACATATAGACAGATGTAGAGTAATTGCCTTTTTTATTAGACTATAGGTTATTAATGGGTTTTTGACAGGCAGCCTTGTGAATGACTAGTAAGATGTTTGCAAGATTCAGGCACTGCCTTTTTTTCCTCACATCCCAGCCTTTTCCAAGTACAGCACCACAGTGCACAACACTAAGGCACAGCAGCTCTGCCCTGAACAAACAATCAACGATACCAGTCCTGATATTTCTGTAGAAAGTGGGAGTCCAACATGCTTGCATACACTGGAAGATGTAGGTGTGGTCATGTAGGAAGGACAAAAAAAATCCAGACTTTGAGATAAACAAGCAGGTGCTCTGAACCTGACTTGTAGGCATCCAGACATGTTTGTGTCCTGACATACTCAGGCTGTGCAAAGAAGTATGTCTGGTACCGGAGTTGCACATGATTGCCTGCACCACATCTAGCCACCGTGGCTGTCTTCTCTGTCGGATGGGGGAGTTTTCTCCCCAAAAACTCTGTCAGGGGAAGAGTTCTTCCTTGCTCCCACAGGGAAAAGCCCTGCCTCAAAGCAACACTGACCAAAGCCAGCTGTCTTTACTGTTATCGTAGTCTGCCTTTGCTGCCACCACCATTCCCACCTGCTTCCCAGATTCCGAACCACAGCCAGGCCCTCCTCATTGCTGGTCTTGCTTCCCTTCCTGTCTACCTTTCTAGCTGGTGCTCATCTTTGCCTTATCTTGCCTGTGGTCTAGATTGTACTTCAGGTGCCACCAAGGAAGGCAGTGGAAGATCTCAGCAGTAGGGCAATCTCTGCCCAGCTTCCCCAGTAAAACGCCAATTTTAGGTAAAATTGTTTGGGCCCCAAAGCTGGGCTGTGATGTGTTGTCCCTGCTCACAAGATCTCCCCAGTCTGGAGGTTACAGGAGCCCAGATGCAGCCTGCAGCAAAGGACCTGGCAGGTTTAGGTCCTCCCATTTCATCCATCTGAAGCAATGGCAGGTTCTTGGGTTTGATAGAAAGCTCAGCCCTGGTTTACTTACACCAGTAGCGGTTCATGTCAACTACAGAAAGCTTAGTCTGCTTCTGACTATGCACAATTTGGTGGCAACATGGGATGCTATGTACCTTTATGATAGCCCACCAGCATGGCATTGCTTCCATGGAAGACTGCATGGCTCTGTGTCACCATGGGCAGGCTCACTGAGATATGGTACAGCTTCTGCTGTGAACAGAGAAGAATTTTATGCTTTACCTTCTCTTGGTCAGATTTATTTTCTAATTGCACAAGCATGGAGTTAGCTATTATGTTGGTTTTTTCTTATGTTTCTATATCTTTTCTCCACAGAAATAACTATTCTAATGTCATGTTGGAGCCTACAGTTAAGGTTATGTTAACATTTAGATATACTGTCTTGCTTTCTGAAATTTATAAGTTAGTAATGAAGAAAAACACTCAAAGAAGAGATTTGTCTGGCAAGATTTCCAGTGAGAAATGTATGCAGAGTTTGAAGTTAAGGAAAAATCACTTCAGGTTTGAATTATGCAAGTAAAAATGTTTTTAAATTTATTTTATCAGTTTGGAATAGTTTCACAGAAGCAATAATTGCAATACTCAAAGTTAGAAAGTGAGGTCATTAATTGATTTTATGATTTAATAACTTCTTATATGAGGAGAGTTCAGTTTAATCCAGCTACTGAGCACAGGATATTTTTTCTGTAGATTGTCATGTAGAAGTTGTGCTGGCTAGCTCTTATCTGTTGGAATAGTACTGGTACTATTTACATTATCTGCATAACTGCTAGAAAAGAGAGGAGGCTGGGATATGGTTTTTTACAACCACAAGTAAACCCAGCCTTGTCATTCAAAGCTGAGAGCCTTCAAACACAGAGAAGACAAAGAGTGTGTATTGCTTCTGCTGTGGGAGAACTGCAGGTAAGTAGGCAATGTCCCAAGAAATCAAAACATTTCTTTCAACTTTCTTAGATTTTGTGGGGTTTAATAATTAATAATAGAAATAAAAAGAGAAGAAAGAGAGGTAAAGGCAACATATGGATGAAATTCAAGACATGCACAGTAACACTGATGTATCGGTGTACATGTTGTTTTAATAACTTTTTATATTTCAAGTATAGTTCAGCTGAATACATTCACAACCTTCTTTGGTGGTGATTCAGGTGAGAAGTAGTTTTTTATGACTGCAGAAACATTTAGGTTTTACTACTCTGTCAATGAACTAGAGCTGTGAACTTGAAATTCCTAATAGGGAGACTTGTAGGGGAAATTAGAGGCTAAAACTTCTGCATCCGTCTTTGCAGTTCTTCAGTTCATTGAGATTTGAAACCTTCTTAAAAAATCCAGTGTAGCCAAGGTCAGTCTGTAACAAAACATGTTATGTTTGATCTATGCAGTGCTCATTGCAAAGTACTCACTTTATGTTAGTCTTTCCCACAAAACACATGGAGGTGAAAGCATGCCCTTAATTTTAGTTATCTTGATAACTATACAAGTCCCATGAGCCAGACAGGTCAAACTGAGCGTGTTGGTGGCTGCTACAGAGTGGTGAGAGGAAACTCCTGGCTGTGTATGACAAGCTTTAGCCAGCCTACAATGCATTACACTCCTGGCCCCTAAAGTCATCTGCTGGCTGCTTGCAGGATGTTCTTTACACAGGCATGGAGAGCGAATACACTCCTAACAGAGGTAAGCATGAAACCAGGGTGGAGAGGCTACAGAAAAGCAGGTTTCGTCTGTTTTAGCTGACTCAAGTAAATCAAAATGTGCAGTGCTTGCTCTGGATGCCATGTGCAGTGTGACTGCTGGAGGTGGGCATTTCTTTGTGGGACCTCAGAGGAGCCTGGCCAGAGCTGCTGAGACTGGAGAGGGGGTCCCTACCAGTTGGAAGGTGCTGCTGTATGCCTTGTGGTGGCTAAGTAAAAAGATGGCCTGGAAAGACAGTCTTTTAGTTATCTTTCTCTTTCTTTTTCTTTTATGTTTATATTTACAGTCTTTGAATATTTTATAACTGTTCTTTCTCACTTGGTCTTTGTCCATTCATTGATCCATCCATCCAAACAAGCTCCTGAGAATTCCTTTCACCATGGCATCTCTGTTCTCTTTTGCAGAATTCCTACCTGTAGGTAGGAATGAGCTGGGGAGGAAAAATTTTCTCTCTCCTGCTCATTCTTAATTTCTTAATGCCCGTCATTAATTCTGAATGACGGGCAAAGCTTCAGGATGGCCAAGACTAGGAATGTTGCAGCTGGTCTGTTATGAGAGATCCAGAGCCTTAGTTCTAGACAAATTCAGAGAGGCCAGTTACCCCATTACTCAGGGAGGACATTGCACAGCTGTCTCTTTCACTTGGCTAGATAGCCTGGTTTGTACCTGAGTGCCTGGGAACATCCCAGGGTATCTACCCTGTTAAGTTGATAGCACAATCCCAGTATCATTTTGGAATAGAGCAGCTAACCCACCACAACCAGTCACTGGACACAGTTATGGAGGCATTCACAATAAGCCATTTCAGTGCCAGCATCCTGTTGCTTCAGTGCTGGCCTCGGCACCAGCACTGGGCATGTCCCATGTGCCAGCACAGACGCAACCCCTGGGCTCACGGGACAACCAGTCTGCTCCATGGCTACCCTTGTAGGAAAAGCTGCTTTTGTGAAGAGGCACTCAGAGGAGCATCTGTGAGATGTGGGAGCAATGCAGACTGACGGGAGATATGCAACCACTTCAGAAACCACTGATGGCAACATATTCAAGAAGAAGAATGTGGAAGCGATGTTTGTGTTTCTTGAAGGGTGGCTGGAGAGCTCAATGGTGGAAATACAGGTCATCCTCCCCCTCTACTCTGCCCTGGTGAGGACACATCTGGAGTCTGTGTCCCGTTCTGGGCTCCTCAGTTCAAGCAGGGAACTGCTGGAGAGAGTCCAGTGGAAGGCTACAAAGATGATCAAGGGACTGGAGCGCCCGTCTTAAGAGGAAAGACTGAGAGACCTGTGACTGTTTAGCCTGGAGAAGACTGAGAGGGGTTCTCAATGTTTATCAGTATCTAAAGGGCAGGTATCAACAGGATGAGGCCAGACCCTTTTCAGTGGTGCCCAGTGACAGGACAAAGGGCAACAGGCATAAACTGCAACACAGCAAATTTGATCTCAACTTGAGGAAAATCTTTTGTTTTGAGGGTGTCAGAGCACTGGAAGTCAGGTTGTGGAGTCGTCTTCTCTGGAGATATTCAAAACCCACCTGGACACGTTCCTGTGCAGCCTGCTCTAGGTGACCCTGCTCTGGCAGGGGGGTTAGACTAGATGATCT
The DNA here is from genome assembly GCA_004320125.1 of Scolopax mira. Classification (NCBI taxonomy): domain Eukaryota; kingdom Metazoa; phylum Chordata; class Aves; order Charadriiformes; family Scolopacidae; genus Scolopax; species Scolopax mira. The sequence goes on along the minus strand of BJBW01005268.1, from coordinate 6,739 downwards.
CCAAAGGTCCCTTCCAAGCCCTACCATTCTGTTATTCTGTGGTCAGCGAATGACTGGTTGTGGCTCATTCAAACCTGGCAGCGCAGCAGATGCCCTTCTTGGAGCAGCCCTCACCCACACACCTTGCTGGGGAGAGGTGGGTTTGTTCCTACTCCAATTAACCAATGTTCAAATGCGTGGTGGAAGAAGCAAGCATCAGGTACAGCCAGACCTTGGCATCCCAGACTTTGCAGCACCATTGGAGTGAGCAAACCTGACTGTCTGGGGCATTTATTAATTTATTTCCTTTAGGGAAATATGATTTACAAAATGAGAAGTGCATTCCAAAGTGAGTGCTTATTTTGCAGTCAGCAGCACAGGCTGGAGCTCCAGACACGGTGCTATGCCAGGTCCTGACAATGCAATAGTAGGAGTCTTTAAAATAACACAAAGGCATGAGCTAACCTGCTCAAACCTCTGTTTTAATGATTAATTTCATTCCTGATAATGCATTTCTCACCTTCATTTTACTATTTCTGGGCTGTCTTGATATACAATAAAATCTTGTTTCCTTTGGCTATTTGCTGTAAAAATTACTCTAAAAAACAGATTGTGAATGAAGAACAACATGTGCCAGTTCTGTCAAAAAAGGAGACTCAGCTCACAGTTTGGCAGACTCACAGGAGGAGGTCTGGACTGTGCCAAGGAGGGGGCCAAGCCCAAAATAGACCCTGATCAGAATAGATGTGTAGTGATGCCTCTGGGCCAGGCAGCTTGAACATCTCTTTCTGCCTGCAAGCCATCTGCTTGTCTTAGAGCTGCAGTGCTCCAGTTTGTATGGGTTTGCAGGGAGGGGAGGAAGGAAGAAAGGAAAGGAGAGAGGAAGGGAAAGAAGGAAGGAAGAAAGGTTGGTTGGTTTAAACAAATGGCTATGTGTTATGGTAGGAACAGAATAGTTTCTGCAGTATCACACTGCTATTTCAGGTAACTGCTGTTACAAAGAAAGCCTTCCCGCTTCAATATCGTCAGACAAATGTTTTCTTGCATCTTCTCATTGTTCCTCAAAATCCCTCTGATGACGTCTCCCAAAGCATATGCAGTGAACACCCCACCATCTCTCTTCCATGTATCTGTAAGTTCTTCCAGACCTGTCCTCTTTATGCCTCTACCAGCTCTTTCCTGACTCCCTACATTACTGTTTGTTAGCACTGCACCATTGAGGCTGGCCACCTCCAGCGTCTTTCATGAGCTTTGCATTCTTGTTCTCACCTCACTGAGTTTTCAGCATAGTTGATGGTTCCTCTGTGTATACCTTGGTGGCTCTGAGCATTTCCAAGGCTCCTCTCATCTCTCTGAATACACTTTTATGTTGGGCTTTGATTATCTCACCCATCTTCTTGCAGCCTTTACCCCTCTGTTTTCCAGCTTGACTTCTTCAAACTATTCAAAAGAGTAAGATCTAAGTCCTTTGAAGCTGGACTTGTTCTTTGGAAAAATCCCTGAGCCAATGTGGCATCATTTTGATGCTGCAATCCACTGCACACACACACCAGGCAGCACTCTGCAGAGGAAGCAAGGAGCAGAACTGCTGTGCACGCTCTGACTGGGGCTTTGTTGCCTACTTCAGACCTGCTTCAGACCTGGATTCGTTACAAAGATCAACCCAACCTACTTCACATGAGCTGTGAGACTTGGCTCTACATTGTCAGTCTAATGAAGCAGGGCAACACTTCAGGCAACACTCTTGAGGTGGCACGTGATCTAAAAATCATGACAAAAGGGCTGTATCTGTACTGGTCAATGCAATGTGCCTAGCACTGTCTTCTAAAGAGAAGGCCAGCTGGCCCAGAGTGACCTACAGGTAGATTTCTTAGCTTTCAAAACTCTAGCTATCTGCAAACTACCCCCAATGAACATCTAGGGTTAAACAGTCAAGCTGCCGTGCTCAGAGGTGTTCCCTGGTCTGTTTAATTTCCTAGGAGAGGTGTAGTTAGGCTTCCTTTACCACTGCACATTGCAAAGATACTCAGCCTGTCCATGCCCTTCCCCTGCTCCCCATTGCTCCCCACAGCAAACTTGCACTCTCTCTTCCAACTCCATCTCATCTTCTTTTGTCTCCAAATCATGTTGTCTTCTTGTGAATGACCCTGTTTTCCTTTCTGCATCCTCTCCCAGGCACTATTTTCCTGTCTCCATTTTACAAGCCTCTTCTATCCCCTTATTTTCCATTTCTTCAGGTGTACTTAGGGCACTACTCTAAGGGTAGCCTCCAGCATGCGTTTCTACCTTCAGCACAGGAACAGGTGCCAGAATTTGTGATCAACTTGATGGGAACCTGGAAAAGGTGCCATCATGAAGGTTTGGAGAAGACCTGCACACTACAAGCTTTTCCGGTCAGCAGCTCTGACTTTGTTTAATGCAAATTCGAGGCTCTTTCTGATGCTCTGTTGCAGGCGTGAACCTTGCCTTGGGCATGACCTGCTTTTAAATTTCCAACAATATGTGAACATAGTTGGCCCAACAGTTATCACTCCCACAGAGACGGCGATGCCCTCGGTAGACAAGTGTCATGCCGAAGCTGCAGCGACACATGTGCGAGCCTCTGTCGCTGTTGGGTCTCAATGAACCCCATCACACATCCTTGCGAGCCAGGCATGACCTTCACACTGACCTCCTCTGCTCCACATAGCAATAAGGCACTGACCCTTCAGAGCAGTTTAGCATCAAATGAATAAACCAGACCTGAGTTATAAGGGCTTTCTTGCAAAAAGGAATTTTATATTTCATCCGTTACAGCCGAAATAAAGTGTTACAACCCCAGGCAGTTTGCAGTGGCTCTCCAGGAGCCACACAGCATGTTGTCAGTCATACATGTGTGTCTCCTACTGGCATTCTGGCTGGTAGACCTATTGCTCCCCCATGCAATAGCTGGTGCACTGTGGTTCATAGCAGTTTCTTCAAGGTGTTCAGTTAAAATCCCACAACACACAAATTGATTGTGCCTTCTCTTAAAGAATCATTATTCCACCTGAAAACATTGAACAAGACACAGCATCTGAAAATGGATGCAAAAAAATTAGGGGTTTCCTTACAGAGTTCAATTTCTCTTTGATGAAAAAGAGAGGGCACAATGAAAAAGAAGGTAATGCTTCCATTTCATTGTCTACCATGATCCCAACACTCAAGAGCAGCTCTATAAATTAGAAGAGAAGTGAGTGTCACTGGCAAATAATTACAGAATAATGAAAATAACTTAAGAATGACACGTACTGCATTTGGACAAAGTTTTAAGGTCAAAACCAATAAAATTAGCACTGCCCTAAAGTTTAAAATTTTATTTATATACTGGTATAAAAAAAAAAAAAAGGACCATCTGTAACACTTGACTCTTCATCCCAGTTGAAATCTACTATTCAGAAGCCTGTAGTGGGGCTTGGAATTGGGCTTTTCTTGAGGAGGCTTCCAAAATATTTCACCAGATTTGCTTAATCTTGTGTGTGCTTAAAGGTGTTGCTATCAATTGTGATGGAGTGACTGACTTCTGTGATTGTTATGGTGCTTCTTCTGGGCTAGTGTCCTTGGTCATCCACCTTGTCTAATAACAAAGTTTATGGCTAATTCATTATAGGTGTTTCAGCCATTTCTAGTGAATGAGCATTATGGATGGGGTATAAATTGCTGACATCTATTCATGATACCGTCAAGGAACAGTTACACTCCATTATGAACTCAAATAGCTGAAATAACAGTGGCTTCTGTAGCACAACTCTCTAAAACAAAATGACATGTTAATGAAGAAATGTTACTGGCTATTTATCCCAAAAGGTTATGTCAATGTGAAAAAAAAAAAGGAAGGTTATAGGTCCCAGAAAAAGTTAAAAGGAGACCACTAGGCCTGAGTGTTAATTGGTAGAGGCTTGAAACTCAGAGGCAAAGAGCTGGCTAATTGGTATTTGATTTTTCTGTTTTCACTGAAATAGAACTTCATTAGTCTAAACAAATAAACAGAATGGTTCAACATTAAAATCTCGTGGTAGAATCATTTTCTCCTCTTAACAGAAATAACCTTTAGCAGACCAGATGTTGCCTAAACATTTCTTTCACAAGGGGACCACATTGGTTAGCACTATTGCCTGAACACTCTTCATTCACAATGTCCCAAATTCACTGTTCCTTTCATAGACTGCTCTTTCACAGAAGATTGGGTAAGTACCCAACCTCTGTGCAGAAACCAGCATCTCAAGTAACCCTGGGAAGGAACCCAGGACCTGCAGCCAGAGCTGACGTTTGTACTTTGTACTTAGAAGTCACAGTGTACTGATTTTCTTGGATCTAGGGTCCCTGGAAAAAATCTTGCTTTGTGATTGAGTTCATTGAATGGGCTTCATTTTGAGGGTAGTTAGTAAAAGATGGAAATGCCCATATGGGAATTTGCTTGGCAAGCATCTTTGGAGGATTTAAGAATAACACATTCACAGTCATATCCCAGAGTGGAGGACCTGCATTGATTTTTTTTCTCTCCTTATCCATTTAATCGATCTAAATGTAGCTTCATAGCTGCATAATATTCTTCGGGTTACATTTCACTTTCTTTGTTCACCTTATGGCCCTCTTGACAAAGTGCAACCTCTTTCTGAGCGCAGTCATCATTAAATACAAGCACCATCTATTTTATTGGAGACTATATTTATTTCACAACCTCAGAGAATTGCTGGAGAAATTATTGCTAACAGATATGACTGCAGAGGCTGTTCCTGGGGCACCTTCCCTAGCGTGGCTCCTTGGAAGGTTCCCGTTACCCACCTGCTGTTCAGGACCAGGTCTGGAACGCATCACCACTCCTATCCACTTTTAAAATTTATTCTTTTATTCTCTGTAACTTGTTTTTAATAAGACACAGTTACACAATTACTGGGTTTATGTTCCTAGGGGCTCCCAAACATTTGAGCAAATCAGGAGGGGGAGGTTGATTTTACCCCAGGGCAATCTCTCTATAACCCCCCTCCAAACCAGCTCATGCTGACAGCCCGCTTCAGGGAGATTTATGTTTCCTCAAATGAAATTAAGAAAAAGCTTATGGTGTGAAATGAGGGGCAGCATGGTCTTGCTTTATATTTCTGAAGAAATAGTTTTGAACAGTAAAAATCTTCCATTAAATCTTAGCCAAAGTTCTCTAACACTTCTATGACACAGAATATCAAAGTGCTGATAGAAAAGACGGGGAACATTTGGGAATGACTGATCATGCCCAAATGAATCTTCCCATATAGTTGCCTTCCCCGTCTAAAAGAAATGCTGTGGATGCTGCATTTCAGCAAAAGCACTAGTAGGGGGATTCCAGGGCTGCTGCACAGATGGGGCAAACTTGTTCCCCTGCAACAAGTTTTTGGGGGCCTCCCTGACAGGAAGGTCGCACCTGTGGTTAAGCCATCCTCAGTAGCCACATGTCTCTTCCTGGATTATATTACTGCTCAGGAGACCTTTAAGCAAACCTGTCTGTGGTGGTTCCTCCGTGTCAATTCACCAAGATGAAATTTGTGAAGGAAACAAAAAAAAAAGAACAGTAAATACTGGGAAATACAAGCTAATTCCAGAGTGGCCTCAAGTATCTGACAGGAGTGGCTGACACACCAGAAGGCTGTGCTGCCATCCAGGCTGGAGAATTGGGTGGAGAGGAACCTAATGAAATTCAAAAAGGATAAATGTAGCAGTGTAGGGTCCTGCACTTGGGGAGGAATAACCCCATGCACCAGTACAGGTTGGGGGCTGACTTGCTGGAGAGCAGTCCTGTAGAGACCAAGTTGACCATGAGCCAGCAATGTGCCCTTGGGGCCAAGAAGGCCAATGGCATCCTGGGGTGCATTAAGAAGACCGGGGCAGCAGGTCAAGGGAGGTTATCCTCCCCCTCTACTCTGTCCTGATGAGGTCACACTTGGAGTCCTGTGTCCAGTTCCAGGCTCACCAGTTCAAGAAGGACAGGAAAATGCTGGAGAGAGTCCAGTGGAGGACTACAAAGATGATTGAGGGAATGTAAAAATCTCTCTTATGAGAAAAGCTGAGAAACGTGGGTCTGTTTAGCCTGGAGAAGACTGAGGGGGACCTCATCAATGGTGGGTGTCAAGAGGATGGGGCCAGACTCTTCTCAGTG
>BJBW01005267.1:1355-20592 GCA_004320125.1 Scolopax mira | reverse complement strand
GAAGAAATTCTTTGCTGTGAGGGTGGTGAGGGAACAGGTTGCCCAGAGAAGCTGTGGCTGCCCCATCCCTGGAGGGGTTCAAGGCCAGGCTGGATGGGGCTTGGAGCAACCTGCTCTGGTGGGAGGTGGATAATCTTGAAGGGATGATCTTTCAGGTCCCTTCCAACTCTAACCATCCTGTGATTCTATGATTTCTAGAAGGTCCCTTCCAACTCTGACGATTCCGTGATTCCCTGAAAGGGGCAAATCCTTTGGACCCGGGACCCCGCTGCGCCCCGGAGGGAATCACCGCCCTGACCCGGGAGAGCCACGATGGGTTCCGACCTAAAAACCAAACCCAAAACCAACCAACCCAGCTCCTCCCTGCGGCTTTAAGGGCTGCAGAGCGGCTCGTCAGCCAGTCGGGGTGTCCGTCCGTCCGTCCGTCCCCGCCCCGCCGCGGGGGGAGGCGGGGAGAAGGAGGGAGGCGGCTGCGCAGAGCCCCATGGCCGGTACCGGGGCAGGATGGGGTCCCGTTTATCCCTGGACGACTCCGTACGGGTGGTGGTGGTCGGGGGGGGCTTCGGGGGTACGGCGGTCGCCAGCCTCCTCAAATCCTGGGCCATCCCTTTCGTGTTGGTGGACGTGAGAGACGCTTTCCATCACAACGTGGCCGCCCTCCGCGCCGCCGTGGAGAGGGGTAAGGGCTCGGCTGGATCCCCCCGTCCCGTCCTGTGTCCCCCCCCGTCCTGTCCTGTGTCCCCCCGTGTCGTGTCCCCCCCCCCCTCCAGGCCCAGAAGGATTCGGGGAGTAAGAAGGAAAGGGGGGTGCCTAAAACACCAAGCAGCTCAGCAGGGAAGCCCTGGATGGTAAAATTCTGTGGGTGAGCTGCTGGGAAGCCCCTGGGATCCCCCTTTGGAGACTGGGACAACCCCTATTGCTCCGACCCCCCCCCCCCCCCCCCCCCCCCCGGCCCGCCCCCCCCCCCCCCCCCCGGATTTAAGGGGACAATCTCATGTTTGAGGCTGGGAACGGGCATCAGAAGGGTGTCTGAAAAGCAGATTAGATGCCAAAAAGCCTCCAGCACCCTGTGTGAAGTGTCCTGGACCACAGTGGAGCCCACACTGGTAAACCAGTCCAGGAGACTCTGTATGGGGAGCAACCTAGCTGAGGTTGTCACCTGGGCTCTGAGGAGCTGATCTTGTCACCACATCTGGGGTAAAGGTCCTGAAGCTCATTGCTGGGCAGAGATAAGGCCCAACCTGTGGTTCCAGGTGCACACAACGCTTCTGTCTGCACAAGGATGGCACGGGGGGAGAAGGGAAGAGGGGGTTCTTAGCCTCCACAGAGGGAGATCTTTCCCCAGGTCCCTCTTCTTCCCACAGGATTTGCCAAGAAGACTTTCATCTCCTACTCTGTCACCTTCGGGGACAGCTTCCGCCAAGGCAAGGTGGTTGGCATAGACCCTGGGAAGCAACGAGTCCTGCTGAGTGATGGTGAGGTGGGTGAAGCTCCCGCCAACGGGGAGCATCAACCTTCAGCTCAGGGTGTTGGGAATCATCTGTTGGGAATCTGTTTGGAATCTCTCTGTCTCGAGGCTTTTCTTCTTGCGTGCAAGAAGGCAGTCCTCCAAACCTCGGCCATCTTGGCTTTGACTCCATGCCTGGTTAGAGAAGCGACTTGGGATTTAGGTTTCAGGCTGTTGTCCGTGTTTGGAGTCTTCTTTAGGAGGGGCTTGGAGTCTTCACGGGGGAGGGAAAAGAGTGAGGTGAGCAGGACCACAGAGCACCTACAGAAAATGTGGACCTGAGCAGGAAGAGGAGTGTAACCTTCATCTGCCAGAGGAGGGGGACGGGGGGGGTGGTGCATGTGCACCACTCTGGGGAATCACACTCTGGGGAAAACAAACTGGACTTTAGCCCTCAAACTGGAGGAGAGCTGGGAATGGTGTGTTGTTGTGGCAAAGATCCCCACGTGTCCTACAGCACAGGTCAGCTGAGCACGTGAACCTCGACCTGTCCCATAACCCCAGGCTCAGAGTTCACTCTCACACACCCAGGCTCCTGTGCTGATGGAACCTTCAAACAAGCCACAACCCATGTCCTCTGGGAAGGCAGGGATTGATTGCTCTCCTCTAGGTTTCCCCAGACACACCAATGCTCACGCTCAATACTGACCCAGTAACTCTAGGAGGGAGAGAGGAATGGAACCAACTTCTTCTACGGAGGTCCACCCCAGAGAGAAGCAGCCCCCCAACCACCTCCTCTAAAACCAAGAGGCAACGTGGGGAAAGACTGGAGTGTTTAATCATCCTGAAGAGCTTGGTAGCTCATTCCGTGGATGCACCAAACCATCTCCTGTAGCCAAGCTAAGTGGCCTGGAGCTGTGTTGGGTGGGATGTGGGTGTGCAGTAAATGCCACACCCCATCTAGTGCTCTGATGAGCTTTTATTCTTAGAGCTGGATTTAGAGCTCAACAATTAACCCTTGAGCTCAGATCCTTATCTAACAGCAGGAAAAAGCAAGGGCAGCAGCTCTGATGACTTCTCAGCCAGAGCATCTGATCAGAAGGTGAAGGTCTCCTGAGCCAGCTGTGACGGTAGCTTCAGAGACTGGCAGAAATACCAGGTTATTTCCTGTAAACTCATGGTAGCTTTTCCAAAGCATTCAGCTCACCTCAAGAACGGTGCTGAGAAAGGCAGTGAGGTGGTGTCACCTGGACTGGGTCTCCTCCTAAAGACAAGGGCAAGTAGGTTCCTAGTTGTCAGCAGGGGCTGGAGGAGGGGGAATGAGTGATTAGTACCTAGGAGGCAACGACTGTTTTCTAAGCTCTGTGTTCAAGAGGTCTCACATCCTATTCCACTTTCTGCCCTCCTAGGAGCTTTGCTACTCCCATCTCATTCTTGCAACAGGCAGCGATGGGCCATTCCCTGGGAAGTTCAACAAAGTCGTTGACATGGAAAGTGCCATCCAGACCTACGAAGACATGGTTAAAGAGGTGAGGAATCAACTGATCTCCTACAAAGCGTGTCCTGACTTTGTTCAGCTTCCCTGTCCCAGACACCACTATGGATATCTGGAGCCATCTGTATCTCAGAAAGGTCACAGAGCCACTGAAGGTATCTTGACTTCCCACACGTAACGGTTCTCTTGTAACATGAGTTTCTTCTTTACTTCCAGATTGAGAAGTCCGAGCGAATCCTGGTAGTGGGAGGTGGTGCTGCTGGAGTTGAGATGGCTGCAGAGATCAAAACAGAGTACCCAGCCAAAGAGGTAGTAGCATATTCGTTACAATTAACTTTATCCTTGTCTCTGAGACTGTTCTTCTGTCATGGTCCTGCTGGAGGTACCTGAGAACACTGCAAGTCTTGAGTTGCCATGCAATGGCAGCCTTCGCCCCTACTGTCTCCTCTTCTGAGAACATCCCATAACTCATCACCAGCAATTAGTGGCAGTAGCTGCCTTTCACTGCCTCGTTCTCCTGGGGCGTTGAGCAGGCTGGAAGGAAGCTAGCTATGGCTGCTCCCACCTGGCACATGGCGAGTCTTGTCCCATTCCCATGTCCATTTGCTGTTTTGTCCCCAACAGGTCACCCTCATTCATTCCAAAATTGCCCTAGCTGATGTGGAGCTGCTAGACAGCGTCCGTCAGGAGGTGAAAGAGATCCTCCTCAGAAAAGGAGTGCACCTCATATTAAGTACGTACTTATCGATGCCTCTGAAGATCTGGACTCTGAAGCTCTCTAGAAGCTGTTCCTTCTTTAGCCAAAGCATCTCCTTCTGACATCCTCTTGCTGGCTTTTTTTGACTAAGCATGGCTCCCTTGAGTTCCTGTTTCTCTAGATACACCTGGGTTAGCTGGAAAACCGCAGCCTCCTAAAGGTTTGTGACCCAACAGATCTCTGTCCCAACAGATGAAAGGGTCAGCAATGAGGAGAACCTCACGCCAAACCGGTTCCAGAAGGACATGGTGGTAAGGACAGAAAAGGGCACTGAGGTGGTTGCTGACATGGTGATCCTGTGCACGGGGATAAAGATTAACTCCTCAGCCTACGCCTCCGCATTTGGTAAGTGAAAAAAAAAAAAACTACTGGGTGGGGAGAAGCAACACAGTTCTTCAGGGTCTTACATTTGAGTGCCGTGAAGAATCAACCCTATACAACCTGCAGTAGGTATTCCCTGATATCAAATGCTCTAATGTCACATAAACTACTTAACTGTGAAATGGGACCCTCAGAAACTTACAGACCATAGATCAACTGGCCAACAGTCTTCTCCAGCTCCTTCCGCTAATGCCTCCAAGGAACCTTAATTCAGCATGAGGCAGGTGACACCTAAAAGTTGATGGCAACTTGTAAAGGCCCAGATTTAATCCTGTATACAAGCTTGCTGGGTTCTGAGAAAAATAATAGGCTCGGCACGTTCAGTGCTCTTGCTGAACTATCAGTGTCACAGGGTGCTCAGCTGGTTAGTTATTTGGTGATACATCATCAGTCCGAGTCCTCTTACAGCCCAATTCCAGTTATGGCACCACAACTATGGAGCAGCGTGACCATTATACAGTCTCCTTCAGTAGCTCTTAATGTTTCTACTGAAATATCAAAGGATGATTGATTGCAGTAATTAACTACAGCAAGGCAAAGAGTGTCTCTTGTCTAACACGTAGAAAAAAAGGGGGAAAACCCTGCTCCTTCCTTTGTGTCAGTGACGTGTTCGATAACATCATCCGCATGGTGGGGTCTTGGGTGACAACAAGCAACACAAAGCTCCTTCTGGTAACTTACTCTTTGGCAAAACAGGGGACAAAATGGCAAGTAACGGTGCTTTGAAAGTTAACAATCACCTCCAGCTGGAAGGCTATGAGAACATCTACGCCATCGGGGACTGTGCAGATGTGAAAGAACCAAAGATGGCCTACCACGCTGGGCTCCACGCCGACATCGTGGTGACAAATATCATCAACAGCCTGACACATAAGCCTCTTAAAACCTACAAACCAGGTGAGGTAATCTCCTAGCACCAGGCTTTAGCTGTTGGGATGCTTTTCTGTAGGGAACAGCAGTTTAACAAATGTGCCTCAGAACTTGCATGGGACGCTAATTAGAGGTGAGGGAACCCACAGTTGGGGTTGGTTGTGTAAGTTTATAGCTCAGGCTTCATCTTAGCTCTTGCCAAAGATACAGTAGAAGTTAATTACCTGTGTTAGTTTACGGGCACAACGCATCCTTTCTTCACTAATGTCTTCCTGATAAATCTACTGGTGGGTGTCTGCTATTCATCAAACTTGTTTCCTTTTCTTTTAATTGCTTACTGTGCAATTGAATCCTAGGAAGGAGGAGATGACTTGACTTTCTCCTCCTTTCTCCCCTTAAACTATACAAAAACCCCAAACTGAACAGTTCTGGTCTTAAAAATCTAGCTAGGTGATGGGTCTCATTAATAAGCAACTGATGTAAACACTTACCATGACCATGTTGAAATTGTTCCATGTGGATGGAGGATATCTGGACAGCAGTTTGCTTTTTAAAGGCTGCACAGTCTATTTACATTTCTTTCTATTTAAAGTGTGTTGTCCCTCTTGGGAGAATTGTTCTACAGCACACATGCAGGTGGCCCAGTCCTTCAGCAATCCATTAATGAAAGAGGTAGAGCAGATGGTAGAAAGGAGAGTTGTGAGTAGCTCTCCTTGGGCCTCCTCCTTTCCCTGTCAAGTAGCACAGAGGTCTTGTGCTTAGTGGTGGGTGTGGATATGAGGGGAGGGTTGAGAAGCGAGGGTTTGGAAGAAGTGCAACACCTCCATGTAGTAGGGTTTGATATTTAACTTTGAAACTGCTTCACTTAAACCTCTTCCTCTTCTTTCCAGGGTCACTAACATTCCTGCTCTCAATGGGCAGGAACGATGGTGTAGGCCAGGTGAACGGTTACTATGTGGGACGTCTCTTGGTGACCATTGCTAAGAGCAGAGACCTCTTTGTCTCCAAGAGCTGGAAGACAATGGGACAGACAATGCCCTCTTAAGGAGGTATCACTAACAAACCTACAAGAAGTACTGCACGTTAATTGCTTGGACAGACTGATACTGTCTCCAGTTGCACCTCCTAAAGCCACCCCCATTAAAGCAGTGCCTTGCCTTGCTCTAAAGGAAGGAGGCACTTTGCAAATCAAGTGCACAGAAGTTCTCATGATAAAAAACCAGGGAAGGAATGTTTCATTTATTTCCCTGTTGAGATAGCTCTGAGCAAGAAACTTGGTTTACCTTGATTTGTAACAATAAACACTGTGGTTTTCAAAAATCTCTGTGGTTTGTTTATCTGTTGGTTGGGGTTTTTTTTCCTTGGCTTTTTCTTTCCCTTCTTTTGTCTTCTCTTCTGAAAAGTACCTGCCTCTTCTGGAAAATGTGCTCTGCAGCACCCAGGAAGAAGGGCTCACAGCACTGCCTGGGGAAAGCCTGCTTAAAACCTTGAAGAGGCCACAGTAATCCTGGAGCTCAACAGAATAGAACAAAGCTTTCATTATGTCACTTAGAGCACTACAGGTTAGTTGTGTGCTAAGAGTGTGACACAGCAAGCACTTCATTAAGATGATGCTGCTTTTTCTTTCTTTCTTTTTTTTTTTTTTTTTTAAGATAAGAGATTCCCAGAGTAAAAGTAGGGTTTAAAACAATAACCACGCTCGACACATCTTTTTCTTTTTTTCTTATAAAACAAACAAAATCACCATGAAATATTTTCAGTAATTGCAGAGATTATTGTGAGTTAAAAGCAAAACAGGAGCTCCTCATGCATCACTTCTAAAATCCTTTTCCCCTCTCTGGGGGCTAGAGGCAGAAGTTTACCATCTACCCTCAAGGGAGGGGAAAAGTGAGCAGAACCTTTTTAAGAGCTTTCTTTAAAGTGTGTGTGTGTGTGTGAAAAATTCGTCACTACAAATCTAAAATGAGGTTACTCTTTAAAAAATTCTAAACTAAAGTAACAAGGGACACTAAAACTCCTGCAAAGAGATGGTAACTCAGTTGCTTAAGGTGACATAAATGGCTAGAGGATGCTGATAGCATGAAGAAATCGGACTAAACCCATTTCATCTCTAGTCACAGCTCTTCATCAAGTCACAACACATCACACTACTACCACTCCCCCTCCTCATCACATTGAAAAAATAAAACCCACCTCTAATGCTTTTAATGCTACTCAACTTTGTTGAAAAATAAAGTTTCATTTGGCTGTTGTCGCTACTTAGTGTCTAGCTTGGCCATTTCTTGCACGTAGATGCCAATACTTTCACTGTCAAAGAGCAGGAAGTAAATGTTCTTCAAGGAGGAAGAGCTGGTGCCGTCAAAATGGGTGGAAATAGCTCTTAGGGTCACCTGGGCTGCCGTCTGTTTTGGGAAGCAGTTTCTAGGGGGCAGAGGAAGAAAACAGAACAAGTGAGTGTCAGCCATCTGTGCTGAAAGACACACCATAGCTGTACCAGCTACAGGCTGCTGGTTTTTGCAAGGTGTAAACCCCAGAAGCAAAGCCCAAGGTTTTGAGAGCAATATTTATCTGCTGCTGTTCTAGTTTCCTTGATGGCACAGTCTTTTCATTTGCTTCTACTTTTTTTTGAAAACACAGAGCATTTTTTTTATCACTCTCCCTTAGAATTAAACTATGCCACACTGGGCGAGCTAAAAAGTTCAAAGGATCATGACTGGTTTTTTAGTGGAAAAATGGAAAAAAGTAAGCTGTTAATTACATCAACAACTTGTGGGGCAGCACAACCCAGCTCATGTCCTTCCTCTGAGGTAGGATCATGTATAATTTTTCTGCTTCTGAAAAAAAAAGTTTGTCTAACCTATACTTCAAGATTTTCAGTGAGGGGGTTACATTAGAATACACAGATAAACCATCTCAGTGCCTAGCAATCCTTACATTTGAAAAATCATAGCATTTCTTTGCAGTGTTCTTTTCTTTTCCACACTCTCTGATAGCCCCGTGACGTGCATTTGGTTTTATTTCCCTTACTAGCTTTAGTACTGCTCATTTCTTACTCGATTTCACGTTTGTGATTTCAGACTACTTATCAAATTTATATGAAAAACCATCCAACCAAGAGCTTGGAAACCAGTCATCCACAACTGCTGGATCCATATTCACTCTAGTCCAAATGATTACTAGCAAACAGATTTTCCTGCTTTTACTCCCTGGACAGCATCTCTAGAAACCCAGCTAATACTACTCGATAAGGACTTCTTTAAAATGTTTTTTTCAGTTAATTTCTATCTGCTTCACAGCACAAGTAATTTCATCTAAACCGGATTTCTCTACTTTTTAATGACAAAAATCACAGAGGTGAAAAGATCCAGCACAACTGAGAAATCCCAGCTATTGCTCCACTATAGCAGTTGCTGTAAACAGTCCCTAAGGTCGGAGAGAGGAAAGATGAAAATTCACAGAACCAACACAGCAGAATTCCTCACCTACCCCAAAAAACCCTAGCATTTCTTGTGCAGACGTGTAGGGGGAAGAAAATGACAGCAAAGCCATTAAGTCTCACTTGAAAAACCACCCTTTTTTTTCAGACAACTTTGAGGTCCTTTGATAAATAAAGTGTAAACCAGCAGCACACGGTAAGACTCACTCTGTTTTCTGTTAACAGGAGGAATTGCAAGAGCAACAGAGAGTGAAATGGAACTAAGCAGCAGAAGGAACTGCACTATGACTAATGCTCCAAGACTGGATTATTCTTAGATAACACTTATAGGAGACACGAGTCTATAGAGACTGTTTCTATTGGCATTAAAAGCTACAGTTCCCTTTTGAAAGCTGAACTTTATTATTCAAGAGTGGTAAAACAATTTATCACTTTGAACGCTCTAAACAAAAAGATCTGTGTATAAAGGAAGAAAAATCACTAAATATTGCACTGCCCCTCTATTTATTTTTTTTTGTCCTGATCCATAAAAATATTATTCTGTCTTGAAAAATGTCTGTGTAAAAATGGCATTTTCACCTCCTGTGTATTCAGTGGTGTGTGGTGATTTCACTGATCAAAATGCAGCTTTGCTTTCATTTTATTCACCAACAGAGTCAAACAACTCTGTGTACTTTTTGGGTATCAGTAAAAAATCAGTAGTTACATCTCAAATTAAACATAAGTGTGTGAACTCCAATATGAAAGAACAACTGCAATTGACAGGGCTTGTGTAAGGATTCTTGTGATCAGAGATCAAGCAAGATTAAAGAACTGAGGGGGAAAAAAACAAGGAGGAAAAAGAAAAGAGAAAAAAAAAGATAAATATTTTGGATTTCTTAATCAAGCACATTTTATTTACTAGTTATTGAGAAAGAAATGTGTATTTCACAGTTAGTGTCATAGTTCCTTTTTTAAAGCAGAACTATGTTTGAGCAACACTGATTTTTCTTTTGAAAGTAAACATTTTGTGTGACTAGTCTGTTTATTACATATTCTCAAGGTGACTTAGGTGAGCACTCTACACTTGCCTAGCACAGCTTGCATCACTGTAACTTGCCTTCCCTATTATGCTGGTATAATCTTATTAGTATACAAATGTATTTTTAATAAGAAGATTATAAGATGATTACAGCAAAATGAAGGGACACATAAAAACTAAGGTGGTGCAGGGCCATATTAAAAGAATGAAAATTACTGCCTAGCAATAGAAAACACAGCAAGTCTGCTGGGTTAGCTAATTTCTCTGTCTAAAGGCTTTCCGGTCATTCCATGCAAACACTGCACTTTGAGCTCCTTTAATGTGGAGAAGCATGGTGTCAGAGGACATGTCACAGTCCTCTCCAGAGGCAGAATCAGCCCCTTTCATGCCACAGAGGGGAGGGGACCTCTCTATAACAGCAGCAGCTTTCTGAGAGCTAATTATCCCATCGCTCCCCGATACAGAATCCTCCTATGCAGAGGGAGTCCTACCTGCCACTGGGAAACGGGGGGAAAGCCACGGACTTCAACTTCTTGTCTTCTGCAGCTGTTAAGCAGTTCTTTATAGTCTCTTCAAGCTGCTCTTCACACTTGTCTGAGCCCCACTGCGGGATGTGACAGTGAATGACAAACTTTGCCGCTAAGCCGCTAGACTGGGTAAGTGCAGCTAATACAAAAGAAAAGATAACATTTTAGTTTTGAATAGAAACCACCCTGCAATGGCTTCTCAATCCAAAATACGTCCTTAATTACATTACCCCTCCAAAGAAATACATGAGGGATTAAAATATACCCCAACAGCTCACTTGCAATCATAATCTAACAGTCAGCATTCCAGGGAGTAACGTGTAGACCCACTTCACAGCTGAGCAATTCCAGACAATGACATGAAAATCAAAGCTCTTTGTTGAAAGTTTCTACCTGTTCTGTCCAATTAGGAATCGGAGATTAATTTTTCTCCAGGACCTGCAGAGCTTGCTTTTGTTGCAATGGTGACCATCAGCACTTCTGAAACTACAGGTCTGGGGAACTTTGGGTTAAACTCCCTGAAATTAGCTGTGCGATTAATGCCCAAGGATGAAAAAACTTGGGATTTATTCCCTTGTCCACCACCACAGAGGAATTACGTTGCAGGCACAGTGGAATTCCGTCTCATGCCTCACTGCACCACTCAGATTTCATCCAGAAGAGAGAGATCTTTTTAACCACAGGGAGCAAACTTACTGAAAACAAGTCGGGTATCCTGCCAGCAGGATTGAATTCAAGCCCATTAGGCTGGAGCTGAAGTGTTCACAGGAGACCCCCAGTGATTCACAATCATTTATTATCACTTGCCCCAAAAACCAGTCGAAGGGGTGGTTTCAAACAGCAACACAGCCCAGTGCTTGAGAGTGTACATCTTCCTATCCATGAAACAAAGATTGTCCTCTTTCCTGGGACTGTCTTAATAGCATCAAAGGAGTCTATGTTTCAGATGTTGACAGAGAGAAGCAGTTGACTTTGATGTTATGGGCATATATTTTTGATTCAATGCAAAAAATGAAGCCAAGTATCTCGTACAAAATTTCCCCTGTCATTTATGATCATAAAACTAAGCTACTTAAATCATTTAGTTTCTCATGCATGGAGATAAGGGACTAAATACATATATTGTAACTTCTCTCCCTCAGCCCTCCAGTCACCTTCAACTCCTATGAATTGGTTTAATTTGTTGACAAAGAAAGACATCACCTCAAAGCCCAAACTACTCACTGCTAGAAACGTGCTAAACATATGAAGGGAGCTCTTCTGTAATTTGTAGTTCTAGAATGTAGGTGTAGTGCCTGGGAGAAGAGCAGCAATTTGCTCTTCCAAAAAGCACGTCAGTTTTAAAGACTGTACCGTATCTTTATTTGGGTTCAAAGTAAGGTAATTGTATTACACTGTTCATCAAATATGCATAAAGTAGCTTAATTTGTAAGCTATCACTGTTCTTACACCTCTTGTGTTAGACTGAGAGCTCTTTCTGATCTTCACTGAGGAATGCGGTACAAAAATAGGACAGGAAACGTGTCACAAAGGTGACAGCACAAGTTTTCCTTCATTTTTGGACTCTCACAGACAGAAATTGCCTCGGGTAAATTAATCAGCCTGCTGTAACTGATGGTGCTCAAAGACTGGATGTGCATAGCACACGGGCATCCTATTCTTCTTCCTCTTTTTTCCCTAAGCAGGCTGTTCCCATCAGTAACAGCTTCAAAGAATAAACAGAAACATTTATATCACATAAGCAAAGGCACGTATATAATCAAGAACAGATCCAAATGTCCAGAGAAAAGAACATATGAAATGAGCTGCTTCCAAAAGAGAGCATCGTACGCTTTTTACCTTCAGCAACTTCCAAAGGGCCTTGAGATTTGCGAAGCTCTTTCACCGTTTCTAAAAATTCTTTCCCTCCAGCCTTTTCCAAGGCCTTGCCTGCAAGGACACACAGCAAAAGGCCTTGGCTTCAAAGTATGAGCATCTAAAAAAACTCTATGTTATTGAAAAGAAGCACATTGTACACACATCATCTGTTTTCCTCTAGCAGCAGCAGCTGAAGTTTATGTTTGCCACTAGCTAGCCACAGATCCAAGTTTACTTTTTATTGGTTTTGAAAACCCCTCTGTGGTTATCAATGGAAATGACTATAATTATCTGTAAGAATGTTATTTTACTCTGGTTTATGGTTAAACTAGTAAAGAGTGGGATTTTCAGAACCCAGATTTTCAGCCTCCAACACCAACTTAACATGCAAACCCTACTACTTTCTGAAATAAACACAGCTGGGATGCCAGTGCAGGTCATGACTCCACAAAAAACAATGATCCAAAAGCCTGCTGGTAGATTCTGTGCCCTCTATGCAACTGCATATCTTGTTTACCTCCCTCTTGCTTCAATTTCCCTATTTGTACACCAGCAGTAACAGTAATAGTATTTCCTTATTTCACATGAGCAGTATAAGGCTTTGTACACGAGTATTTCTGAGGTATGTAAAATTCTACAATGAAAAGCGTAATTACAAATGTTACTAATACATAATTTGCGTCAGGGGATTTTCAGAGGCAAATGAACAATCCAATAAAGACCATAATTAATGATTATTTACACCTTAGCTGCTCATGTGCTTCAACAAATTATCTGCGCTTTGATTGTCGAAAGGCATCATTAAATAAAAAAATTAAAAAAAGATAAATTAGTGATTAGCCTGTTATACCTAGTCAGATCCAGCCTGATTTTCAGAAGTGTTGTAAGTGATATTTTATGGCCTGGGGAAGATTCAGATGAAACAGGATGGGATCTCAGCAGGCAGCTAGTAGACCAGCTACTGTTCCAAATCTAGATCTGTTTTTTTTCTGCGTGTAGCAAAGCCTCACCTATTTCCTCCTTGAGGTCTATTTCAGCAGTTGTAGGGTGAACAATGCCTTCTACTTTCATGGAGCCAATATGGCTGATGTCACTCTGTGTCAGAGAAAGCTGTAAAATAATAATGAGGGAGTAGAAAAAAATAAATAATAAAATAGTAATCCGAGTGCGAAATACTGTTTTCATACCAAAAAACTAAAATGAAAGAAGGTTGAATTCAGTCTTCCTGAGATCAATAGTTTTATTGTGTTCAATATGTATGTTTCTGATTTGTAGTCTTTAATTAATTTGCAAACCACTCAGATCTTTTTGTGATATGCCAGCACAGGAAGGACATGGGCCTGTTGGAACAGGTCCAGCAGAGGGTCAGGAAGATGCTCCAGCTCCTTTGAGGACAGGCTGAGAGAGCTGGAGGTGTTCAGCCTGGAGAAGGGAAGGCTCCAGGGAGACCTTACAGTGGCTTTTCAGTATCCAAAGGGAGCTACAGGAGAGCTGGGGAGGGACTCTTTGTCAGGGAGTGGAGCCATAGGATGAGGGGTAACAGTTTTAAACTGAAAGAGGGGAGATTTAGATTAGATTTTAGGAAGAAATTCTTTGCTGTGAGGGTGGTGAGGGAAACAGGTTGCCCAGAGAAGCTGTGGCTGCCCCATCCCTGGAGGGGTTCAAGGCCAGCCTGGATGGGGCTTGGAGCAACCTCCTCTGGTGGGAGGTGTCCCTGCCCGTGGAACTGGATGATCTTGAAGGTCCCTTCCAACCCAAACCAGCATATGATTCTATGCCCACAGTTTGGGAGCGTGCTCCAAAAGAAATTATTGGTATAAAATTCACGTTCTAGTATCACACTTTGAAAAGAAAATGCTGAGTTTGGAAATGTTTTTGTTTAAAGAGAAAAACACCGAAATTAAAACTTCTCTCCTGTAGAAATACTAGGCCCCGGTAAATTACTATATGGGCTGAGAAGAAGGGCTGAACACTATTCTGATCTATAAAGGCTTCACCACCCAAGTAATTAATAACCCTTTCAGTTCCTGGCATAAATAAAATAAGGAATCCTTTAGCCACCTGGCCAAAACAGGCTGCTCCCCAGATTTCACAGCTTCATCACTTTGAGCAACAACAGAGGACAGAAACACTAAAAATCATTTAAAAGACTTTATAGTTGCTGAACATGTGCCCAGCATGTCTCATTTTTTTTTTAAGATACACTCAGTATTTAAGTCCTAACCAGAACAATAAACACTGCCATGTTAGAGAAGAAAATGAGAAGCTGCACAGATTCTGGAGGAACTTAGGAGAGGACTGAACTCTAACAAAGATCAAAGTTTCATCTAACCAGCCAGATCATAGCTTTTAGCAGTCTTTTGGATCTCTTATGTGTCTGGCACTGCTTTGGCAAGAGACAGAATCAAAGAAATTGGACTCTTAAGTGCTGCTTCATACAACAGGGTACACTGTCAGGTTTACAGAAGCAGCTTCAGGAATATCACTTTTTCCACATGACTTTACTATATGAAATAATACGAATAAAATTTTTTTGACTGCAGTTAAATCTGTAATGAAAACCTCCAGCTTCATTCAAAGGGTACAAAAATTAAGGCAGGCAAAAAACTCTCCCTCTTGGTGGGGAAAAAAGAAAAGTACAGGACCAACAGCTGGCTGGACACCAAGGATATGCAGGTTATTTTGGTAGGATAGTTTTGGAATTCTGGCCAGGCAAGGTGTCATGGTCTGTGCTGAGATGGAGAAGTAGGCATGGCCTGCAGCTCTGGTGAGGTCCTCAGTGAGGAGTGACACCACACAGTCCACTTTCAGATGGAGTTCCCAGGCTTTTGGTACAAACCAACACGTGGAAGTTGCTGGGTGATCCTGGGACCTGGCCCAGAAATACTCTTTTATGAATAATAAATAGCCTAGAAGGTTAAACCAGGTTAGGCACTATGCCAGGCACAACACAGCCAAGTCCAAACTGAACAAAACTCTAACACAGCTTAGGCCAAGAAATGAATCCATATGGCTCTCTCTATAGAGAAGGGAGGCTGACCAGCATTGTTCTTGGAAATCTTTGACCTGCAGACATACACTTTGAGACCCTCTACTCCACTCGTGACTTGAGTGAGTTTTGGCCTTAAATTTGGGACCACTAAGGGAGAACGTAAAGAAGATTTTGTACTTGTGTTAGATCAAAAGTATCCTTCCATTTACCCTAGGCTCCGTTGCTGGGATCCCAACCTGGTATAACTTTGTTTTACCTTTTGTCCTGGCACAAGGCTCTTGGAGGACAAGATAGTGAAACCATCCCCAGGTCCATCTTCAGATGTTGAATTTGAAGCTCCTTCTTTTTCATTGTCCTTTTGTTTGTTCTATTTGAGGGGGGGGAAAAAAAGTAAGAACTCTCAAAGGAAAAAAATAAATCAACATTTACCATTATTCAGTAATGGATAGATTCAATCAGTTACTGCAAATCTCACCTTCTTGGAACAATATATTACTCACAGACTTTTTAATCCTCAAAGATTATGAAACAACAGAGGTCTTCACTGTTTATATAATGCTAAAGCATCGGAGGTTCATCTGAGGCACTACATACGTTTGTAGTCACATTAAGGTAGTGGCACCCACATCCATCTGTAGTTTTACTAACAATTAAGGTTGTGTTCATGGGTGGGTGGGTGCCAGTTTATTTTTGCTGCTAAGGGAGCAGAGCTCATACTAAATCAAACTTAGTAACTTAGTAACCCAGTCAAATGCTCCAATCCGAAGGAAAAAACAACTTTGTCATCTGAAAAAACATCATATATTTCAGTTAATAAATCCTACATCTGCACCCATATTGACAGGAGCAGGCCATCACACCTCCAGACAAGCAGTCAGAATGACGAAATAAGTAACAGCTGAAGCTTGAATGCAAAAACCCCCTTGGTGGGACACGTTCCTCCACGCAGCCCAGCTCCAGGAGCAGGAACACTGTTCCCACCAGGGCTGCAGAAGCATGGCTTTACATCTCTCAGGATTTGATTTAAGCAAACAAGTCCCTAACTCTGCATGTGCACAAATCAAAGTAAGGTGGTAGCTGAGATTGGTACACAGAGGCATCCTACTAAGCAACTCTGTTTTCTTTTAAAATGTTGTTTCTGCATATTCTCAGCTATGGAAAGGCATTAAAGCTTAGAGGCCTCCAGAAATATATACTTAACACACAAGTTTAAAAAGCTTAGGTCAGAGCTTAGTATCATTTAATCTGACTCAATCAAAAATTTAGCAGTGTTTTAAGATGCATGTTCTGGAATGACAAACCAAGAGTACTGATTTAGGTCACTGCTTTACCAAAATTAAGCCATTTTGGATGGTGATGGAGGATTCTTTCAAAAATGAGTAACAACAGCACAGCTAAGAACACGTGAAACAAAGAGCTTGCCAAAATGACACTAGGTACCATATCAGGACAAGTCCTCTGGACAGTGAAAAATCTTTAACAACCACCCCATAACTGCACAAGGCTGAAGGTATGACATCTCTGAAGTAGAAATGTTTTAAAATATTTTAAAATAAAGCTTCCTTTACTTTAAAATAAAGGAGCTAGAGCTAGAATTCACTGCCAGTTAGTGTGGAGATAAAGAGATTCCACACAGTTATCAACAAAGTATTGCAAAGGGTGACAGGGAAATCTAAAAAAATTTCCCTCAAAGCCTTAAAGGGTTTTTAATTAAAATAAAAAAAAAAAAAAGAAAAATGCATTTGCCTTTATTTCTAAAGTTTAAAGAAAAAGTCATCTTGGTGTTTCTATTTTCAACTCCTACATCTCATTTTCAGAAGTGCTAATTTATTCCTCCTAATAATCTTAGTTGGTTTTGATCCACTCCCTCTCCCACACCTCTGGAATCCCTGCCTCATTCTTACCTTTTTGGGTGTCCGGGCCTTGGTAGACTTTGCCTTCTTCCCACTCTTTTTGGTCACCATGGATTTCCTTCCTTTCTTCTCAGGAGCAGGTGAAAGGATGGTCTCAGATTTGCCTTTGGCACCCCGTTTCTTGGCTAGAAGCTCTGGCTGAATTCTGGGCAGGACACCTCCACTTGCAATTGTCACGCCTTTCAGCAACTGCAAGGAGAAGCAGTGTAAAGGAAAACATCACAGATTCTCTTAATCTGCACTCAAGCTGTTTTTGCTGACCAGGTTACACAGACACAAGTAGAGTCCAGACTTCCTAAAGCATCGAACCATGTGAAAAAGCCTCCCAAAAAAATCTATTAGGGAGAAAAGTCACAATATCAAGAAACCTGGCAGATGTTGAGAAAAGAAGGCTGTATCTGATCAATGCCTATAAATACTTCAAGGGTGGGTGTCAGGAGGATGGGGACAGTAATTTTTCAGTGGTGCCCAGGGACAGGACAAGAGGAAAGGGGCACAAACTTGACTATAAGAAGTTCTACCTAAACACGAGGAGGAACTTCTTCACTTTGAGGGTGGCAAAGCCCTGGAAGAGGCTGCCCAGGGAGGTGGTGGAGTCTCCTTCTCTGGAGACATTCAAACCCCACCTGGACACGTTCCTGTGGAACCTGCTCGTGGTGGACCTGCTTTGTCAGGGGGTTGGACTAGATGATCTCCAGAGGTCCCTTCCAACCCCATAGCATTTGTTACTGTACTGGTCAATCACCCCTCTCTTCCAGTGCTGGTCTTTCTGCATACTTATCCTTGATGACTCAGAAGGAGTGAATGAGGGTAAGAGAAGATGGTAAGTGCCTGCAGGTGACTTAAAAAAAACAACTGCACCACAGCCCTGCTCAGGTAAGGACTGGTTAGAGATGCCTTTGGCAGGGAAACAGATTCAGCGAAAACAAATATGAGCCCCAAGAACCTGCTTTGCAGCGGTGAACACCAGGAAGGGGCTGTGATATTAGGTGGAAGACAAAGTCTGGATAACTCCTAAGAGACAACACTAGATCTAATCCCCAGTTCACAGGCCAGTGACCAGCACCAGGGAGCAGGGAATGGGCTGGCAGTGTTAGCTAGCATGCTTTGCTCTCTCTCCTGGCCTGTTCTGATTTTCCAGTTCCCTTGACTAGAAACAGAGCTAGATGACTTCACAGGCACCACATTTTTATTATTTAAAGCAGTCAAAGTAAGTTCAGGAATCTTTCCAAGTGTGAATGATGTCACATATCTTCGCATGGGGCCAACTAAGAAGAGATCCTTTGATGCTAAGTGAAACTTTCTGGCACCCTGCAATTAACAGCTCTCACCATGATCTCTCTTCTCACTCAAAAAGTTCAGCAGGAGTGATCCCCCAAGTGATCCTCAGAGTCAGAGCACTGCAAACCACAGTCTGGGTTCTAATGGGACCTGGGCATATGGAGGGGGAGGCAGCAACAGCAGAGAGTGAGCTAGACCCCTACCCAAGATGGGCCTCACAGCCAGTATAATAGAAAATAAGCATTTCTGCAACTTTTGGGTCTCCCACACCCTTTTAATTTTCTTTAATTATTCGGTGTCCCTGAGGAAAAAAAATTAGCGTCAAGTTTACCCACTTCAACAGGACTCACAGTTTACAAAAGAAGCATAATTTATATCCAGAAGATTGAAGATGAGATATCTCAGAACCTTCTTGGTTGTTTGCTTTTATTCAAGTGGGCACAGTCTTGTAATCTTCTATTCTAATTGTGTTCTTACTCATGTGTCAGACTAAACTGTTTCTAACCCTCCAGGGTAGCAGCTGCATTCATGCCCCAGCATTCAAATATAAACAGGTACCTGATTCAGTTCCTCATCATTTGCAACTGCCAGGAGGATGTGTCTGGGGGCAATTCTTCCTTTCTTGTTGTCTCGTGCTGCATTTCCTGCCAATTCTAGAATTTCAGCTGTAAATACATTGAGATAAAAACAAGGAATAAAAATGCAACTCATGTACACCCTATATGCATATTCTACATTCCTTCTTAAGATCCATTTACCTTTCGAGAAGTGTTTCCCAATTTATATGGTCTTTGCTACAGGAAGGCAGGAACCAAACCACACTCAACGTTATTTGTAAATTTACATAAAATAATTTGTCCTTCCTACTTCCCCAAGGGATAGCTAGCAGAAAATATGCTAAGCTTGCTTCACATGACTTCTTTCACAAAGCCCAAATCAGAATTCTCTTTCAAAAAAACCCAACAGCCTATACAAATGTACATCAGCAGTCCAAAATTTAGCAGGAACCCTGCAACAATAAAACAGCGAAGCATGCAATGAAACCCCAAACCTAGTACAGACAGTTCTGACAAAACAGCAAGGATTCTCAGGACCAGGTAAGACGAAGACTGAGGTGCATTTAAAGAAACACTTTGAAAGTCAACAAACTAGCCAGGAGATGCTGCAATTAAAGGGCGTTGAAAATCTGTGAGAAGCTTAATTTCAGAACAAGATACGAAAGGTTTGACTTAAAGGCAAGCAGAGACAACATAAGAGCTT